>CM077099.1:38546092-38571268 GCA_039619505.1 Cimex hemipterus
AATCTACTGGAGAAGTTTGTAGCACGAGTAGCAATTCACCCTGTATAATGAATATACACAAATATAAATTGACTTCACAAGGCTCAAATAGGACGAAAATAAACATACTCGAAAACCTGGAAATAACGAAACCTAGCTCATTTAATGAAAATACAGAGTAACAGTATCTCTCTCAACAATTGTGCGTGTTAAAAAAGTAAATTACATGAATCGACTGGAAGAATACTACTTAATCTGAAAGGTACCAACGGGCATAGATAAAGTCGATACGAGTTGCTTCTCCGTCTCACGAAATTATACCAAAACAATGATGATATAACATAACGAAAAGACCAAATTACAGATTAATTACTCCCTGATTGCAAGAGAAAATTTCACAACTGTTATATTCAATTGGTTAAATTAAATTGACCTTAAATATAATATAAAGTTTATTATCGCACTTTTTCTTGCTTAATATATTACGCTGGCGAAATGGTAGAAGTGATCGAAAGAAAAAATAATGTAAAACGGCTTTCCACATGGTTGATACGAAATTAGATTTTCGTCCTCCGTTTAAATATGCTAAAAATCACCTCGCCGGTGCAATACGAGAGTAAAAGGTAATGAAGCGTCAGCCCGCATGAAACAGCAATATCAGAACGAATCATGGCTCATGGATGCGAACATCGAAGCAGCTTTATTGGGGCTTAAGTGGACCAATGGACCGGAGCCGGACTGTAACGTCATTAGCCATCCAGCTATTCCGCCGCCTCACGCCATCAATCCGAAATAATCACTCGTTTCTATGTTCATCCATCATTTAGTCCGGCTGCGTCGTCCCGTCTTGCCCACCGATTTATTACAGTTACGTTCGAAATCTCTCGTTATTTATTACTAGAAGAGACCATTTCAATCGGATTACTTTGAATATCCGGCAAACGCCGCAATATCTTAACAAAAAATAAAAATAAAACATATAAAGAGCAAAACAATCATCAGCAAAAATAAAGTTCAATTAATTTTGCCCTATTTAATAGAATTATTTTTAAACTAATAAAAACGTTTAAGAGAAACGGTGGGGAACAATGTTCTGACATTTTATTTGTCCAGGTAAATAGCATAGTCCATACTAATCCAACACACATGACTAAAAATCGGATTGGCAAAATGTCAACACGTGTACATATAAATACAACTTCTCCATGAAATCGAAAGATTCGCATAGTTTTAACCCAAGTTGTTAATGTTTTTCCGTGCTCACGTGTTAACGACTTACAACGTATTTCTATTATATAAAAATCCATAGGTAAATTCACCAAGAAAAAAACAACAATGTTTTAAAGTCATATTAATTGAAAATATTTTTTTATTGTTTGGAGATGCGGTCTGATGTGACGTAGGTTTAGAAAAACATTTTCTTTATCGTACCGAGGTTTCGACCTTTACTGAGATCATCTTCAGGGCTCAAAGTGTCTGTTTTCTTTTAGATGCGTGACTCCATCTCACGATTTCCAAATAATCATTAATTAACGGTCACTAAACACCATGCATTTTTTAGTTCGACCTACTAGGTTTCAAAACATGCTAAAAAAATTAAAATAAAAAAAAATGATTAAACGGTGTTTCTTTGATTTCAGGACTACGGTTTCCATGGATTTATGTTTTTACGGCAGAAGGTGAGAAATCTTTTTAAAATTAGATTCATTTATGAATCATTATATTTTATTCAACCCTCGAGTCAACATTTTATCACAAGGATTTGAAGTTACGTTTGCCAATTTACGAATAATAAATAAATTCGATTTGTATTATTATGTCAATGGATTTCGCGTATACTTTTATAGACCCCTAAAAAGAAGCAATTTTTGTATAAATAGAAATAATTTATTTTATTTATGATAAATTGACATAAATGCCGTCCAAATTTGCTCCCTTTCATGGCAGCTGTAATTTGTGATTCCATACATTTGTGATTACATAGGTGACCTACGTAGAAAATTATTTATATCAACCTTGTGTATTATCAATTATAATTTTAAAAGCCAGATTAAGAAGATACATTTTTCGAAAGCTCGTCGGAAGGACTAAGAGTTTCCTTTCCGATTAGCGTTATTCCATACTGTTTTAAATTTATGTTGGTCAATAATAAAGCCAAAACATTTATTACATTCACTAATTTCGTGGTCCGCTTGACCAATCAGTATATTAAGGTTAAGGTGTTTAGTTGAGATAAAAAAGTCAATGGCACGAGCTGGATACGAACCCACGATCTTCGGCTGGATACGCCGCTGCTCTACCACTCCAGCTATCGTGACCTCGATCCACTCGGACGCTAACTTCCCATGTCAACCCCACCTTTTGCGTTCCCCCCCCACTTTTTTTGTTGTTTCATCTCAACGAAGGAAAAAAAAGAAGGAGATGAAATTACTTTTGTATTAGCTGGGATTAAGTGGAATTTTTGGTCAACTTGAAATAGAATGCTTAAATCAGTACCCTTGCTGTCAGGACAACTCACAAAATCAACTGGGCTGGTATGGTACTCTCCATCGGTACTTCTCATCTTCAAAAAGGAGCTGGAAAACTGAATAAGTCAACTTTTATTGCTATTTAAAATTCACTCACTAAATCCGACTTACATACTTACAATTCATGCAGAATGTATATATATTCATATAAATTCTTTGGGGATGTTTTCATAGTACTTTTTTCATTAGCATAGAATTTGCTATTCAACAATATATTCCTTACCTGTAAATTTAATTCAAGAAAGACATTAGTACCTTGGAATAAGATAAAATTTGTAGAACCCAGGCTACGAAAACGATTTACCAAACTGGACCAAAGGAAATTGTGTCCACTCCGGTTCAGTGTTTCGGGGAAAAATTCTCAGAAGAGGAAAAGAAAGACAATTGCCATCTCCTCGTGTGAAGCGTCCCTTCGTGTGATTCCGTGGAATCCGAGCCTCGTGCAATAAGTACCAGCCTATGAATTAAACATAAACCCTGAGAATTATGGAGAGGAACAGACACGACCCTGTTCCCCTCCACATAACACTTCCTGCCACCCCCAGAAACCCAACGACCGCCTCCGAATTCATGGGCCTCTGATGGTAATTGCTGGTATTGGATTTCGGTTTCTTTCATACGTTTGAATTTCGGAGGGTTCATGTTTTTTTGAAAATAGGCTTTTGCTTAATCGGATAGAATAAATACAATACTTAATGTTTTTCAAGAAAGTGTTGCCACCTCTTGCGGAATTCACGATATATAATAACCTGCAAATCATCACGCCATCTAGACTATTGTTCATCAACCACCAAATTCATTTAATAGAACTGAGCGCACTACTATTCTCTTGCACTGGATAGATTTAGAAAGCCTGTTGAAACTCCTCGCCTTCGACGTACAAGATACATTTTTAACAACTTGGATCTGTGCAGGTTATAAGTATTAATTTAAAAGAGGGCTTATTTTGAAAGGCAATGTTGTCACGCATTGGGCTGGTGCAAAATTAAAGGAGGTTTTGAAAATTTGTTTTATTTCGGCAATTGTTTGTCATCTAAACTATGTAAAATCAGGGGTAAGTGAAATTAGTATTTGAACACGACTCTTTCCCCTCTTCATCAAAGTTAATTGAATAATATAAAAAAATTATATTTCTTTTATAAAAGCCAATTCTTGAACGGTCATAAAAAATTATCCAGAGCCAAGAAAAATAAATTCCAGCCAATAGTATTTTGAAACCCGAGCCGCACTGTCGCTAATGGAAGTGGTGATGGTTACGACGCTTATTTGTCTTTATCAGGGCGGTGTGAATTTAAATGAAATTTAGGCCGGAGTGTAAACGTCCTCAGAGAGTTCGCGTTGTTTATGTCGAGGCCGTCGTTTGTTTTCCGTCAAAGCCAACAAAAACAACCCCCTTGCATGTAGCCGCAGTCAAGAGTGGTTCGTTTTCATTATTTCGCTAATGGCAACATCCCTATCCATCAAAGGGACGATAGGATTTGATCCTCACCCCCTTCGGGCTGAGAGCTCTTCTTACTCCAATTAAAACGTAAAAATAAAATACATTGAAATAAAAGAAAAGCTTTTTTCCCCAAATCTGTGTTAATTTCTTTCCTTTTAATCTGTAGTAAGAAAAGAGAGAAAATATTTTATTGAAACATACTGTTTTACGTAACACGTTGCATTTATACATTTAAAGCTTTCGTATATATAATACACGATAATTTATTTGTTTATAGGACAATTATAGGAACACTCTAGATTAAATCTGTCCAAATTGCATTGTCTTAATAATAAATAATTATACACGATGACATCGGTTTCACTTGAATTACATAAAATTGTGCAATGTACTATGTAGTATTATTATTTTTATATTGTACCTTTAAAAATATGTTTTATTGCACTTACATTTATTTACTTTAAATTTTATTGCAGTTCAAATTTTAAATCACCGGGTTTAAAATGTTTTAATTTTTCTATTAACTTTTATTTACGAATTTTCCTTTAAGACATATGTAATTTTAAACCTCTTTTATTTTGTCTTTTGGGAGCTGGTGATTGCATTTTTAGTATAGTTAATTATTAAAAGTTGGAAAAGCCTGGTCTCGATCACCATATAAAATAGAATAAACAATTCTCAAAACTGATCGGCCGATTTTCACATGCTATAGTGATATAGAACAAACAATATTTGTCACGCTGCCAAGAATTTGCGCCGTAAAAAAATATATATATACAAAATTATTTACGTATTTTTTAAATACGATTTTCTGGTTTATTTTTCACGTAAATGAACGTTATTATATCTCACTTGGTTACCTTTTTTTAATTTAGGGTAAACGTACACAGGGCGTCCTTTTTACATGGCCCGGTGGAATTTCTCTTGAACCAATGTACGAATCGCAAAAAGAAAAAATACGTGTTTAATATTTTTTAGTCTAGTTTCAAGTTTTTACTTTTTCTATACAGCTATACGGGGCACCAAGTAGGCCAAGTTCACTTCAAAATTTCAAATACGATCATTCATTCTGACATATTATTTTAAAGGATTTTCTACGCTATAAACAATGTTGCAATTGGCTTTCGTACTGGTCAAAAAATGACAAATTTATGGCTAAAAGAAACCGGAAGCGTAACGATTCAGGGCATGTACAAAAATACTTGAGATACATTCTATAAATCTTGGCTATTCCTTCCTTGTCGTATATTTTCCTTTGGCTTTAAAAGAACTTGTAGTGTAGTTGTGTGCAGTGATCGGTAAATATTGTGCAAATACAAGGAATCACTTTTAGATGGCCCGGCTGAATTTCACTTAAACCAATGATGCTATCAAAAAAAGAAAAATTGTTTAATATTTTGTATTCTAGTTTCAAGTTTTTACCTTTTATTTGTCGAAAAATTATACATCAGGCCCAGATCAATTCAAACCAACATTAAATTGTTTAATGATTCATTTCAGTAATTTCATTAAAATTCCAAATAAGCCTATCTATGGGCGAGCAAATTAGAACTATTGGGCAATACAATACTTAAAGTAACGTTAAGCTCAAAGAAGAGAAATGCAGCGTCTTAACGTTGCATACCGTGGATATTGTACAAAATACAAAGCACTTATGAATTGTTCAATGAATATTGCACATCGGAGAAACACAATTGACTCTGTCAGCTCCACGCCATAAAGGCTACACGAGGCAGTAATAAGACCCAAAATAACCTATGGCTCATTAATCAGGTGGACCAAATCACAAAACAGCAGCTACACAAACTTAGGCAGCACACACAGACTATCAAACCTGTGTATTACAGGGGAGACCAAGCCCTATAAGCCCACTAGAAACTCTGCTAACGCTGCCTCCGACGGAAATATTTGTACAAGGAAAGGCTAGTAAAAGCTCATTTAGGCTTCAAAAACAATTAAATTGAATAGGAACTACACAATTCGGGCATATAACTATAATTAACGGACTACATGATCCCGGAAACATTCTTTCCAACATCCTATAAAGTCTCAACAGACTATAAAAGAGAAGAAGAACACAGGAGAGCATCAGATACAATGATGTGGTATACAACAAATGGCTCTAAAACAAACGAAGGAACCGGATCTGGCGTTTACAATACGAGCCCAAAAGATTAGGGAAGTACACTTCGGTCTTTCAAGCCATTAATCCATGTGTCCTGGAAAATTTTAAAATCGATTACAATAGCAAAAAACTCTATTAACATCTAATAGGCAAGCAGCCATTAAACCATTAGCATGTAAAAGAAATATACCATAATTAGTCAGTGAATGCATCAAAAATCTCCAAAACCTGAGAAAACACCTAAACCTAAAAAACAACAACCTGATGATATCTTGGGTACCAGGGCCCAGAGGAATTTTGGGTAACGAGAAAGCTGACCGACTGGCCAGAGAAGGATGCGCATCCATACATAGGCCCCGAATCTATACTTGGGATACAAAAACAAATATAGAATCTTCTATCGCAGAATGGATCCAAACAACACAAAATGAGAAGTGGATATACTCTAGCGCTGCTGGACATAGTAAACATTTGATGAAACAACCCTCACCGAGACAGGCAAAATCACTTGTGCAATTGGAAAGGGTTAAACTCAGAGTAGTGACAGGACTACTAACTGGTCACTGGCATCTGAAAACATGTACACAACATGGGTATATACAACGATGATCCCATCTGAAAATTATGTAATGAGGAGGAGGGAACAGCAAGCCATATCATTTTAGATTGCGAAGCAACAGCTCAATGGAGATTCAACCTAATACACGACAAAATCTTAAGGAATGAAATTGTAACAGTGACAATCTTTCCCGGACTCATAGTCGGGCTGACATGAGGATCTTTAATGTCCGTACCTAGGCCAAAAAGCCCTTACCGGACAGTCCGATTCTCAAAGTGAGAGCTGACGCACCGTCGCTGAAGCGACGGTGTAGAGGTTTCGCACCCCGAAGGGCTGTTACCGCCTCGCTCTCACCCCGTCAGAATGGGTAAATGCGGCACGCAAGGCCGACCGACCGAAATACATCGGCCAGCCCGCCGCGTACTCCCTAGACCGAGAAGGCGACTCTATCTCTCTGAGTGTAGAGGCTCCCCTAGCGTAGAAACTTCCGGGAACGCCCCGGCAGCGGTTTCGGATTTAAGTGAGATTGCTACCTGTAACAGTGACAGTCAATGACCTAAGGAGGAGGATAGACGCTATTACAGTGAACCAAGGAACTAGGAAGGCTGCAGTCCTGAGAAGTACAAACCCCGCTTCCTAGTATCCTTATAACCACGCCATAAATGACTTTAATTATGAATATTAATTTCTTAAAGTAAAAAGCTAAATTGATTAACATATACAATATACCTTAAAATACAGGCAAAAGAAAGGGAGAAAATCATATTTGACAAAATGTAAACAACTCAAGTTTTTCAATAGTATCCCTATAAAAAGGTTCATAGAAATCAGTGATCTTAAGGTCGTACCCTCTCCCAGTATGTAAAACATGTTAACACAATAAAAGGTCTTCATTTCACAAACAAAATAATCACTGTAATTTTGTTTCCAAGTGCAATAACAGTAAAATAAATGACATTAAAAATATAATAAAATTCGAATTAAAAGATTTAATTTATAAAATATGTAAATACAAGAAAAAGCATATACTAACAGCAAAAGTTAAGATTTTTTATTTAAAATTGTTAATAATAATTATTAATTTACCTTAATTATTATTTTCAAAATCGTGTGTATTAAAATACCACTTGTAATAAATAAATTTTGCGTTCATATGTTATGTTGTTTGTTCTTATATTATGTTGTATGTTAAAGGCATTTGTTTCTCATTTTCCCACAATTTCGTTATCGTTTTATTTGCGGGGGAAAATATCAAATTTAATTCGTAAGCAAACATGAATTCGGAGGTTCAGATCATGGGGATGGCCTGATATCCCACAATTGAAAAAAGGTTACGTAAAAATTGTTATTAATTTGTAGAGGAGCGTCGGTAGGCTCAACGGCTTGGGCATTGACACGGCCCTCATCGTTGTAAGGTAAAGATCACGGATTCGAATGCAATGTACCATACTTACAAAGGAGTTTTTATTTTTTAAACACCCCAGCTCCCCGAGGGTTCATTTAACCTCGTAGTTTAAATATCCTCGTTAAAAAAATAAAAATAATATAACAATTTCCAACAAATAAAATATATAAATATACCAGAAAATCATACCAGAAGACAAATATTATTTTTTACTTCCTTTAAAGAATACGAAAAATAAACGTATTTCTAGAACAAATAAATGACTGCTATTAGCTATTTTTCAGTCGGTTGCTTGATTAAACACGTTGTTTTTCTAATAATGATATGAAAATCTTGTGTTTATTACATAACTAAAACATAACGCGTTTTACATTCTACAGCAATTGAAACCCGTACGAAATAACCCTAGTAATGAAAGATAATGTATAGCTTTCTGCCATTCTAACTCGGATTGTCTAGTCTTGGAACAGTTATAAGAAATCGTTTCTAAGATCATTCCCCTCTTTTGTCAACGGGATTCACAATTGAAACTTTCCCCGTGAGATGGCAACTCGCTCGTTTACGAGTTTCAATAACGAAAGCTGCGTTACGTAAATAGAGCTGTGATTAGTTTCCACTCTGTAAACGCTGACCGCGAAACGAATCCACTCGTCGTGTTTTATACTCTTTGTAATATTTGTGTATGTAAAATATAGAGTTTGAAAACCATCAGAGCGTCCCTTTGAAACGACTGTTTGACTTCAATTATTGCTAAGGAAGTATGAGAAAGTTTTGTCCTCGGTATTTGCCGTTGACAGAAATTGCCCAATTCCTACTTCTCGAAACGAAAAAACAAAAGTTTTTTAATGTTGTTCATATTATTAATTTATAAAATGCTTCAATTTAGTATTAAAATATAATTAAGAAAGCTGATTTAAACAATACGATTTTCAATAGAAGAAAACTGTTCAAAATCACAAATCAAAAATACAATACACCTTACAATTCAAGGATGATGAATAATAGGCACCATACAAATAGAGTTTTATATATAGCTGCTTGTTTCACCTCTTCATCTTAGGAAATTATTATCCAAGTTGAACATTTATGTAAATATTAAACCTCTGAACATTATTCAATGAAGGAATTATTCAACAAAATGCCCTTCATAAATATTATTAAACCAAATATACTATTAATGACTGCACAGCGCTGAGAAAATAATACATTTTGAAAGGGACTAGGACAAAAATTACGGGAACAAGGTCAATTGCGTTCTCATAATAAACGCAAACACATACCTACACTGAGATACGCACACTAGCATGATTCACACCTTGGGTACTCGCCCTAGGAGGCCCTGCCTTGTTGGGTTAGAGGACGACCGGCTAGGACCGGGGATTCGGTGGTCTGCAGCGCAGTGAGGCCTTCCCAGGCTGCCACGAGAGTCGAGTTGTTTTAGGCATGTATGTTGGTATCAGTCACGAGTACATCCATTCCAAACACTATTAAAAGCTATGAATTTTGTTTTTACTATGGTCAGTCTTGGTGGTGCGCCGGCGTCCCGGGACGAGCCTCTCTCTTCCCAAAGTGCTTTCGAGTGTCCGAGGGTATGCATATACCACACAAAGCACTCAAACTGACAAACACACCAAAAATATTCACTCTAACTTATACTTTTTTCCCCACTTTCGAAAAATGGGTTAAAGCCCTAGGCCAGTAGTTATTACGTAAGCGAGAAGAGAGAGGAGTGCCAGCTCACAGGCAGTCCAACCAGCTGGATAGGCCATGGGGATTAATACCTCCAGTGGCCGGAACAACTATGTAATAAAAAAAGCAATAATTGCCGTAAAACCGTTTATACAGTTGAGCAGTATGCAGGCCATGGCAAAAGACTTGTATCGTTCTGATCTTACTTGGTCCTATCCTTATTTTCATCCCGGCCCCAATTCTAGAAAAATTACTTCTCCGACGATTATTTTCTAAAACTACAACTTTTAAGGTTATTCGAGTTCGTCCGTTTGGATTCCCCACATTTCACTCGACAATTCTACAATATTGCATAGAGTTGCTGACAATATCGCCTCTTCCATCGAACAAAAACAGCATTACCCAGGTGTCTTTCTTCATTTAGAACAGGCCTTCGATCGAGCCTGGCATTCGGGGTTTCTCTGGGAAGCATACTTGGCCCATTACTATTTTCAATGAACACAGCACGTATTCCTATGCATGTTAATCTTCCAACACATACATTCGCTTCTGATACGCTTAATTTGGCCACCTCAATTAACGCTCAACACTTACAAAACCTGAATAAATTATCAGTGTGGTCCATAAAGTGGAGAATGAAAAAACCTAACAAAAAAGCGTACATATAAATTTTATCTCACTTAAAAATATCTGTTTTGTAGCGAGTATAAGTGGAACCTTATTGACTACCACTGACTGTGTGTCATCTTGGAATATTACTTTAAAAAATTAAAAATAAAATAAATAATTAATTACTTAAAATTAAAAATTTAAGAATTAAAAATGAATTCGACTACTAGACTCACGATCAAATTACTTGAAATCCTCATACAAGACTGAAACGTCAACAAAAAAGACGTTATAAATTAAAATAAAATAACAAATTAAATAATTTAAATAATTAATTAATGTAAAATTAAAAAATTAAGATTTAAGAATTAAAAATATTTTTTGACTCACGATTAAAATTAGCCGTTGAAATCAAACTTGTTATTGACAAGACGCTGGCCCATCTGGGCTCACCGTCTTGAAACCTTGAATTTCAATTCAAACGTCTCCTACCAATTCAGTCTAAAATTCTCCTTTATATTACAAATGTTCTTTTTTATGTTTCACATTACACTATTTGAAACTAGCTACATATCCTATTTATGCATGAATTCATCGAAACCCATTATAAAATATTTCACCCATCATTGAACATACAGAAGAAGTCACTAATTTCGTTGTCATGATAGCTCAAGTAGTAGAGCGGCAGCGAATCCAGCCGAAGATCGTGGGTTCGAATTTTTATCTCCACTAAACTCCTTAATTAATTGTAATACACAATGATCTGTTCTTACGACTGCGATCACGTCCAATCTTACCTGACAATCCTCCAAGCGAAAGTGGCCCCGAAACCTTTTCATTAATTGAAGATGACAAATTCGGTGTATATGAACATATTTATTAATACAATATTTGCAAATAAATATAATATAAAAAGTATTTTTATAATATTCTATAAACGCACTTTATATATTTTCTTCTCACTTCGTATCATCAGTGAATATATAATAGTGCTTCTGTAAGGAAACCACACAGTTTAGTTCTATTAATGTTATTTCGCCTTATGACATTGTTGAAGTGAACTGGCTGTCCAATAATCCACCTGTTCATATTGACATCCTTTATAAATAAGAAACTAAACATTTCAATCGGTTTGCCTTTAGAGTTATGGGCATTATATTAGCAAGCCTCATCGTATGATGTAGTCCTGTAGCTTTTGATCACCTTTATTGTAAATGAACGTTGGATCCTTTTGAAAACCGTTACATATGGTTTGTTACCAACGATATAAGGGTATTCACGATCGTTGTGTTAACTCTGTTAACTTTGTTAGGTCGTGTTAGATTGAAAAAAAAAAAATAAAAAGTAAGAATCGGCTAGTTAACATTGCTCGATCTAACAGGCAGGGCCAATGTTAGAGGATAAAGCGAAAATGTAGCTAGCCGTTAGGGCGTAGGTAACCAACATGGCAGCCATGAATTTAACAGCTGTTTTTTGATTACACGTATTTTTATTCTTATATAAGCATTAATTAAATCAGTCCAATACACTTCTTTGTCAATATCTGACCTGTACCTATACTCTCAATCATAACAAATACATTACATATCCTGTACAGACCAGGCTGTTAGACCTTCGGATACAAGTTAAGTATTTTGACATGAAATGATGAGAGTTGATTAATTTTCATTTCTAGCATCTTACAATTTAACACAAAAGAAAACCAAAACAAATAACAAGTCTTCAAGGATCTTACTGGACATTTTTCTAATCGAGCCTAACATTTTGCAAACATCGTCAATACCCCTAATATATGTAAAACGTGCTGGAGGAATATCGAGTAATCGACTTACATGAATGAATAGAAATGATAAATGATGGAGTGAGGGTGGTGTTCAATCGTTTTTAAAAAGATAGTTCCTACGCCTAGTAAGGTTTTGCAATGATCCGGATTTCGAGCCTTTTATATCATCATCAGGTTGAAGGACTTTCACAATCACGTCTCTCGACGCACCAATAAACAACTGATTTTTTTATGGTGCTGAATCTGAACGTGCAAAGCACAAATACGTATTATAATAGTAAATACGTCATATTATTAAATTGCTATAAATATAATAACAATTAAAATAATTAATTTAATTATTTGGATGTTTGATATTTACGTACATATTTAAAATGGGAGGTAGATCAAAATTTGTTATATTATTAATGCATTTATCACCTTGTTCAAAACTCAAATTCTAAAAACCTGAATTAGTTGAAAGATGTTAATTGGTCAAGCGGACCACGAAACTAGTGAATTTAATGAGTTTAAATACAGTATACCTTCATTAAAGCTCTCCGTCGCCAATCCATTTGTCACCGAGAATCAATAGATTACACGACATTTGAAAAATGGAAAAAAAGGGGGGGAATTCAAAAGGTGAGGTTTAGGTGGGAAATGGTTGTCCAAGTGGATCGATGTCTGATAGATCAAGTGGTAGAAAAGCGGCGTATCTAACCGATGATCATGGGTTCGAATCCTGCTCGTGCCATTGAATTTTTCATCTCAACTAAAAACCTTAATAAATTGAAAGATGTTACCTCGTCAAGAGGACCACGAAACTAGTGAATTTGCGAAAAATCTTGTTTTCTTATTTAAAAATGGAGCATAAACTGATAATAAATTTTTTGCTATATATCATTGTAAAATTAAACAACCTTAAACAACAACTCTTATATAACATAACGGTCTTAATTTTTTAAAAATTCTCTATATTTAACGGCAATTCTGTCCTTATGAAACGCTATAATTGTGAATTATGGTAAAATATGCTAGGCGATGCCGGCCACAACTGATTCATGCCGCAGACGGAATATGTATTGCGAGATTAGCAAGATGTACCGACCAGTGGTACCAACAACTCACCTCTTCCTGTTTCATATCGCAACGCGCCCTTTAGATCCTGTAAATCTTCGCCGTGGGCCCTTTGCCGACGAATGGCCCTTTCAGGATCGTCGCTCATCCTGAATATTTCTAAAACTCGTCCTGGAACAAATTACAAAATACTCGTCAGGATAACCAAAACGTTAACCTAAAACAACTCAAACTAAAAATCTGTTTAAAAAGCAAATAGGTTTTTTCTTTTTTTTCCATCTGTCTTAATAGTCTTAGAGCTATCAAACAACAATACCCAAGAACTATCTAAATGCCTAAAAAATATAGTATATATATATATATATATATATATATATATATATATGTAAATAATATATTTATAAAATAAATATAAATGATAAATAGTAAGTTCTAGTTCAGGGATGCGGCCATCAAAAACAAATAAGTTACCCCAAGATTTCAACATTTAATGTGGTCTTCATCGGGGCTTGGTAATTTTCTTCGTAACGAAGCCCCTAAGAAGACCCCTACAAATGTTGCACGCTTGGCGTAAGTTACAAAACTTAATTGTTCACCGCATCTCCGATCTATTGTAGAACTTACTATTGATATCATGACGGTCGATTCATCCTCCTTCCGTATAAATGATAAAACAAAATATTGGATTACGAAAGTTGATTACTTGACAATTATTTTATTGTTTAGTGACAAAAAATCACCCATTAAGTTGTCAAAATGTCTAAACATTGTCCGACTGACTAAACAAATAACGATAGGAAACGTAAGTACTAAATTTATAAACAACAATTAGTATTAGTAGTAGGGTTATGCTAAACCTAATTATCCTGATATCAATAGAATTTGATTAATGTTTGCAGAAGTTTTGAATCGTTGTTAGTGTGTGTGAACGTTTGAAATTCTATTAAAATAGTTCTTAAGGAATCCGCTCGGAGGGCAAACGGCGCGAATAACTTTATGAATATACCCATTGAAAAATTAATTTCAAATTTCACTAATAAACCAGTTTTGATAAAACTTGACGGAACTATAGGACTTGTCGGCCGTGACCTAGGGGCGAAGTTGCCCTTCGATGGTTGTAAATAATCCACCCCCCGGGGGTTAAACGTGTGACGCTTTGTGATAAGGCCTAAACGTATTTTGTTTAATGGCTGCTGACCGATAAACAACAATTGAACTTCAATAAATACGTGAAACTTTTGAAAAATCAAATTTACAACTAAATTGTAATTATTTCTTCTACACTACGGCAAAATTGCAGAGATAAATCAAACGATCCAGTTGAACACAAATCAGTTACACTTTTGGCCCTTTTTGTGGAATTTAATAGTCTGAAAGATAAAATTTTAGAACTTACGTCTCATTTGAGTCAATCAAATGACCTGCTTTTAAATCAGTGAAATTATTATTAATTAAATTCGCTAGTTTTCGTGGGCCGCTTGACCTGTTAATATCGTTCCAATTAATTAAGGTTTTTAGTTTTTGTATGTTAGCAATATCAATGTAATATTCTATTAATTAATCTGTATGTAAGGTATTGGTTGAAATGAAAACGTCAGTTTCACGAGCGGGATTCGAACCCACGACCTTCGGCTAGATACGCCGCTTCTCTACCACCTGAGCTAGAGTAGCGGCGTATTTAGCCGAAGATGTTGGGTTCGAATCCCGCTCGTGTCATTGACTTTTTTATCTCAACTAAAACCCTTAATTAATTGTAAGTCAACCTATGAATCGAATTTTATGAGAAAGAAATCTCAATAGAAGATTTCTGTATTGTAACATCAAAAGTTACAAACTGAAATAATTCAAAAATAAAATTGTTATTGCTCTGCCTTGATGTGTATATGAAAATTGCATTTCTTTCCTGTTGTACATATGGCGAGACAGAAGGAAATCGCCTGTCGTGGAAACTCGACGACAGGGAAACAGAGCATTTCCACTCGTGGCTGTCTCTTCCTCGCCCTTCCGGTAAATGAGGGTGTAAATTAAATTTCCCGAGGAGACATGTTGCTGACTCTGTAGTTTTCAAAGGCTGACAACACTCGGGACCGTTGGGATCCCCCAAGGACCCGTCCCGCTAAAACGTTTATTAACGCAATTAAAAAAAGAGACCGCTTGCAATTCGGCTTCCAAGGAATAATATATACAAAAGAGCGACAGTGGGTGTATTGAAATCGTTGAGCCGGAAAAAGGGATCAAAAGGGCTTCACCTAAATCTCTAGCTCGACCGGCAACAACCGAATCCAATCTGTACCCCACAAATCCCCGGGATACTTTTACAAAAAAAAAAGTCAAACAAATAATATGTAAATTCGATCAGTTTAATAAAAAGGTCGGAAATATCCTATAAATTGAAATTTCAATGTTGACTGGTTGAAAAGATCTAATTTTTAACATTCCAGCAAAGATTCTAATATTACAGTTCTTTTATAATTGTAGTTTCTCAACACAAAATATTTTGCAGTTTGGACGTTTCCGCTCATTTTGTTTTCCGTATTCCCGCTGTTTTGGTCAGTCAAATTCATATCTGAGCTCGTCATCTTCTGGTATTCCCGATGTCTGTTTTGTTCTATTTACCTTTTTTCTTCGGCTCAAATAAATATAGATAGTTCGCAGTACAGGGTATCCTTTTCAGATAGCCCAGCTCAATTTATCTTGTACCAATGGCGTTATACAAAAAGGTGTATTTTTATCCTAGTTTGAATTTTTTTTCCTTTTTTTGAGAAAAGTTATACAGCGTACCTGAGGTCCAGTTTAACACCAAAATTTCAAATACGATTCTATACATCTTGACACATCATTTTAAAGGAAATTGAAATTGAAATCTTCTCTCCGAGCTGTAGCCGTATCGCTCCCATCTTGTCCAGGGACTTCGGGACAATCCTATACATCCTAACACCTCATTTTAAAGTATTTTTATAAGCTCTGGATTGTTAGATCTATGGAGCCCCTACAGATAGAGGTTAAGGTCAGAGCACTAACAGGCTACTACAGATCAATTAGTGAAGGCAGTTGGCACTATAATGGTAACAACATAGGTCACTCGAAAATCCTACAATTATTGAGGGCCAACTATTAAGCGTTAGCGATAAAAAGGTCAAAACCCCTTCAAGAAAAAAATACTTCCAGGTAGTTAATCCGCGAGAATAAACTACAACGCGGAAGATGACCATCGTAGCATAGACTGTTTTATAGATGGTTCACTCACTAAAGGCAAGGAAAGCGGTGATGGAATACATATACCTAAATTAGGGATCAACATTTCCTCCCCTCTTGACAATAACACCTCCGTTTTTCAGGAGGAAATATGGGCCATTAATGTTTCATGCAGAACCCTTATGGATAACAAAATAAAGGGAAAAAATATTAGAATTTTTTCCGACAGTTAGGGCAGTCTTAGGTCATTACAAAAATAGTTATCAAAATCTAGGCTAGTGGAGGAAACTGTTGAACTTATTAATAGTATCACTACCACGTACTTAGGAGAATAGGGTAACCCTCATTTGGATATCTGCTCATAAAGGACACTATGACAATAAAGAGGCGGATAGCCTGGCTGAAGAAGGCTCAAATACTGCGTTTATCGGGCTACAACCGGCATTACCCCACTCTATAAGCACAGTGGAAGAGAGTATCAATAGCTGGGGCAATGGAATCTGTCCCCCGGACATAGGCAATCTAGGAGTTTGTGAAGGAGATCAAACCAAAAGAATCGAAATGGTTATTCTCTAAATCAAGGAAGGGAATTAGGAGGCTGATAAGTATCCTGATGGGCCATTGCCCTTTTTTGAAGACAACTCTTCGTAATGGGTATTTCACCAGACCTCTTCTTCCGTTTTTGTGAAATAAAAGAAGAAACGGCACGGCACTACCTCACAGTGTGATAGGTACGCCAGCTATAGATTTGAAACTTTTGAAGGAGAAGACATTACCAAGTCACTCCCCGAGATAAAATGATCTAAAATCTTGGAGTTTGTGAACAAGTCCAAGAGGTTTATGTAGGACACGTGAACCGACCAAGTCCCGGACCCTTTAGGGATGGGGTACATTTAACACAACGGGTGTTGGTCACCTGCTCTGCGTATGGATGTGTATATATATATATATATATACGGAGAACACGTTACTTATACAAAATGCGTCAGTGCAAACAAATTTATTTCCTTCCTGAAATGTTCAAACTTCGTCAAAGTTGAATGTAGGATGGTCAATTCTGTTGTAAACATGCTGGACGTTTTCAGTAATCGAGGAGAGACGGTTCTATCCATGGCTCTAATTATTCGGTATGTCTCGCCTTGAAACCCGTTAATGAATGACAAAGGAAAATCTCTATGTCTATTAAATATATTAAATGTACCACGACTCAACTAAAAATGTGTATTTAAAAGTAATTCGTGGTGAATGCCAAGGTAAAAGCCAATCTGTGGTGTTTTTCAGCTTTAAAAATTTTATAAATCTAAAAAATAGCATTGACGAACATCTAGTGGTTATTACCGGCCTTCTGTGAATAAAATGGACAATTATTTCGTTGTTTTGTTCTCTCTTATTTCTCACCGATTTTCTTATATCATTTGAGAAAGTCTGAAGAGACAGAGAAAGATTAGCAAATTCAGAAAACAGGAAATCCCAGAAAGATTTACGATAACGTCTTCAGATAAAGCGTTGCTTATTAAATCTAAAAATAAATTGATAATTTATTTATGTTTTATAAAACCATAATTTTTAATGTGTATATTAACGTTGAAAACGATAATCAATTTTTGTTCTCAATGTGTTGAACTGACTATGCTTTGGAACATAAAAATGACGAGGAAGAGAAATTAACGTCGAGATAGTAAACGATTTATATAGTATTGATATAATAAACACTACATTCAAGGATAATCACGTTATCTATGAATCACTAATCTGGTGAACCAAACCTCAAAAAACAATCTTTCCAAGCATTAGGCAGCATATACAATTAGCAAACTCAGTCGGGCCAATTAATAAAACCTCCACCAATTGCACACTTTGAGCAGAGAAAAATAATTAATAAAATCAGACCCCCATTCTTAGAAATGGAGACTGAATACATGATTTCGGAAATCATAACGACGTTCTATAAAGTCTCAACAGTCTACAAAGTAGAAGAAGAATTCAGAATTTCATAAATTGAAATGAGCAATAACACAAATTAGGGAGGTACTTCCCATCGGTCTTTCCATCTGAAAATCATGCCATCAATCCTTGTTCTGCAGAGAATCTTTTAAAAAAAGTTAATCTGACAAAAAATACAAAACAAAAATCGGATAACCAAACCGCTATTAAATAGTTAGCATGGAAAAAAATCACATCAAAACGTTGGAAACAACCAATAATATATTGGCGACCAGGGCCAAAAAGAATTTTGTATAACGAAAAGGTAAACCTACATAGAAGGATCTGCAAAATTATATCTTGCCAGAATTTATTATTCGATAACAAAAATAAACATAGAATCCTCCTTCACAGAAATGATCGAAAAATGACAAAAGGAGGATTGGATAAACTCTAGGGGTGTTGGACACAGTAAGCTTATTAAATGAAGACCCCATTTGTACGTTTTACAATGAGGAGGGAAACTGCCACCAATTCCAACTTCGAATATGCTCAATAGAGACATAGCCTGGGATACAAAGAAAACCGATGGAAAGAAATTGAAGCAATGGAAGTCAGTGACCTGAACTACTAAGGAGGATGATACACAGTTTATTGCGCTGATTTACGAAACTAGAAAAGAATAATAAACCAGAAGGGTGGAAGGCTTGGGGAACAAAAATTCCCATCTTCTATCCTTACCATCATTATCTAAATTATAATTATCATCACAGTGGAATGGGAAAATTCATAAAAAAGATTTTATTGAAGTGAGGCTTATTTTAATTTGAATGAAAGTGACTCTGCGTAGGCGGCCTCGTAAAAGACGAAAATGTTTCCTGGATAGACAAACGGTTGAATGCAATCAATTAATTTCCAGCATTCACAATTAACCGGCCCAATCAATCGATACCACTCGGGAAGAGAGGAGGAGATCATATTCCTCCGGCAATTAGAGAGATTACAAACTTGAAATATTAACTTTTCCAAGTATATTTAATATGCTACGGAAAATTAAATAATTGATTACGCGATCGTTTGTTTGTTCTTTTCAGCTTTATATTTAGTTGATTAATATTTTTGATGCACATGCTTTTTAATATTATTAAAGCATAATTTGACAACAAAATAAATTCTACAGCCTTAGCTAGTTAGCTCTTTCTTAAAACGGTAAAATATTAAAGTCTTGTGCCTGGAAGGGTTTGATTACATGTTAACATAATGCTCACCATTCATTAATTCCCTCCTTTTTGCCATTTTTCTGAGTTCAAAATTCAAAATGTGGGGTTAGGATGAGATGTTGGTATCCGAGTGAATCGAGGACACGATAGATAAAGTGGGTAGAGTAGCTGTGTCTGTAGCCGAAGGTTGTGGGTTCGAATCCCGCCCGTGCCATTAACATTTTTTATTTTAACTAAAACACCTTAATTAATTGGTCAAGCGGACGACGAAATCAGTGAAGTTAAATTATAACTTGGAGACAGTAGAAGCGGAGAATAAAGTTGAACTCTGTTTACTCTTCATCTTATGTTAATGCTAAAGTGGTAGAGGAACGTAAAGTAGAGTCAAGTAGTAATACTAAAGTGGTAGCGTATGTAGCCGAAGGTCGTGGGTTCGAATCCTGCTCGTGCTATTGACTGTTTTATCTCAACCAACACCTTACATAAAGATTAATTAATTGAAAATTATATATTGAATTTTGTCCATTTGGAAATTGGTAAAATTTTGTGTAAGTCTAGAAATTTGTTAAGGTTAGGGTGATTAACCTCAAAAGGTCGTGACCGATTAAAGTCATGATTGACAAATATTAAAACTTCAGTGGCGAGAAGCACAAACGCACCTTACAATCCAAGACAGCGATGGCCGAACAAAATGATCTGATTATTTATTTTATCCAAATAGCCCATTTGAACAACACTAAAAACTTACAGGACCAAAATCGGACATGCCTGCAAAGAACCAACTAACTGTATTACTTTCACCTATTTGGACATGTGGAACGCATCAGTGGGTACCACCAAACCATGTAACAACCAAAGAACCAAACCGTTCCAATTAAAAATCCTCAGAAGAATTCTCCAAATTTCTTACTATCTCCACAATGACCTTTACATTCCCATCATCGCAGACTTGGCTCCCGCTCAAGTTTCACTCCAATATTTCAATCCATTCTAACTCAACAGCTCAAACCCTCTTCATTAATTCCCATTCCAAGAACTCCCCCTTGACAACAAATATTCATATACAACTCACTGAAACCCATAAGGATACACGCCATAGAACCATTGGGTTCAACACAAACCTCTAATCCCTAAGAATCCAGATCCTACAACGACAAATCCTTAAATCCATCGATTCACCCCATTCTGAATCCAATCGCACCACACATAACGATTTAAATTTTCTATTTTCAAATTAAATTCCAAATTCCTAACCTCCAATCCCACTTTACTTCCCACGTACAACAAATTTCATCCCGATATATTCCTTAAATCCTCCTGGGCCTTTAAAAGACTGCTTTCAGAGGGTACTAGTCGTTAAACGATGCTTTCTGGATAGTTTCCCCACTCGATGTTGTTTTTTTCTTCAATTTCTTTGTATTATCTTGTTATCTATGTAACTTATTGCGCTTTGTGCAGAGCGTTGCTCGATTACCCAAATAAAAGCAAACTTTTCACATATTTAGATATTATAATTTGATATTTTACAAAGGATCTTTTTTTTTGTTTATTAAAAAATAAAAATTACTTTTTCTAATATCTAATATCTGCGGCCACCGGTCCCCTTAGAAGTCAGAAAAATCCAGATGCGACGGTGGGGATCGAACCAAACCGTGGGATCTCCTAACCGAGAATCAAACTACTTAACCAATCGCTGGCCGCAGCCCCAGTTGTGTGCGGCCCTCGAGAGGGGAATTTCCCACCAGGTGAGAAGAGGACTAAATTGAACCTCTCATTTCCAGTCAATGTGCTTGCAATGTTACGAATTTTATTCCGACTTTGCTGCAGAAATTCTTCAGTAGGTTTCTTTCTCGGTTCAACCAAATATGGGTCTTCAATGAGCTCTGTGATCCTTCCTTTCTGGACCAGTGTGAAGTTAGACGAAAGGTTTTTGTCCTTTCGTTGTTGCTGCATAGTTCTCCTGCGCTATTTTACCTGCTTCTGCCATTTTGTTTCATTTTCCATGGGGCTCAAGCAAGTTGTAACAATTTATTGATACTGATAGTGAAAATGTAATGTAAAGAATAGGATAGACTTTAAGAAAAACATCCTTCAAATAATGTTTGCTCAGGATGGTATTTCAATAAAGTGTTTAATGAATACTTCATGGTCAATAAAGCGTAGTAAATAACCAGTCTTTCTATAACGATTTGAAAAAGAGTGGAAAGTAAATAAAATTGTAAGATAGGGCAGAGCTGGAGGAAGAGGTGTTCCAGAGAGTATGTGAATGTTGATTGACAGCGGTGTAATGGGAAGAAGTGCCCATTGAAAATGTCGGCTACGTGACCAGTATAACGATGTGGATTTAGCAGCCTATCTACCGAGGGGTTGCCTCTATTCCAAAGTCTCCCTTATACAACAAACACTTCATTTCCTGAGAATTAATTTTCTGCCGGGTGGCCCGAGGAGCGAAGGGGGCGAAGAGCTGAGAAAAGTGTCCAGGCGCGAGTCCGCGACGTGAATACACAACTAACTGTAAAGGGGGATGAGGCTCAAGACAAATTTCTTCTAAACATGCGTGTTGGAAAAACAACGGGAATACAAAGTTCCACACTGAAAATCGACCTCCGCCGACTTACATCCTTCCTTTTTTTAAGGGACCAATTTATAATTTTATTACGAAACAAATGTTTATTTTAGATCCGTTAATATTTCTAAAAGTTATAACAATTGAATTACAAAGTGTAAAACTTTAATCTTGATAAATAAGAACTGAGTCTTAACTTGACAGTTAAAGGGTTAACGGGGCGGGTTTTATGCCGTAGGCAACGCCGTTAGAAACCTGAAATTGCTCTATTGAATTTCCAGAATTTTTTCTCATTTCCTCAGTTTTCAGATGTTGTGATTAGAAAAACCCTATTGTAATCAAAACAGTTCATACTTTTTCAACTCCTTTTTTCTTCCACATTACCAAGGGTGTGAATTCAGCTCCTCCTCAAGAAGTTAGGGTATAGATCCTTACTTGAAGAGATCGTTAGTACTTCTTGTTAAACCGGAATAAATTCTTTTTCATATATTTTACTCTAACGCATCCTTTTTAACGAAAGATTTTTTATAATCTTTATAATAATTAATAAACGTTTCACCTATTTCAAGGTCTCCGTCATATTTATATTGTTTCACATAACGTTGACTCTATTTGATGATTTTTATGGCACAACGGATTTGGCCGCTACAGCAAAGTTTCCTGAGGAGTTGGTAGTTGTTCAGGTTATAATCATAAGTAGCAAGCTTGTAAACAAAGGCACCGTTCGTGGATATTATAGATTTTCTCGATCGATAGTTTGGCATATGCTGAGGACTTGATACTTGTCGAAGTTCTAACGTACAAGGTAAACATTAATTCCAGGTCGATTCGGGGAAAGTTCAGTATTAATGAAAAGTATTCAAAGTCAAAAAGTCTCAAACCCTTTTAGAAAACATTTACTTTAGCTTACCTAAAATATTACAGTACAATTAAACTTGCTTGCTTGCAAATAAAACAGCTAAATATTTTAACGTTTATTATAATTGTATACATACGTTTTCAAATTTTTTGTATATGCAAAAAAACTTCTTTGTTCACCTTTCCGCATGTTATCAACAAGTTCCTTAAAAATTTCACAATACAGGATGTCGGTTTTAGATGGCCCAGCTGAATTTCTCTTGAACCAGTGACGCTATCTACAAAAAAGTTTTAATATTTTAGCGTAGTTTCACATTTTTAGCTTTATTATACAGGTACCTCAGGCCTAGTTCACCTTAAAAATTAAAAGTAATACCCTACACTTCCTCTGACAAAATTTTAAAATATATTTTACGCTAAAAACAATGGTGCAATATTAGATTTTGCATTGGCCACAACATGACAAATGTATGGCTAAAAGACCGGCAGCGTAACGATTCAGGGTATGTAAAAATACTAAGACAGTATGCATAGCATAAAATACCCCCTCCCCTCATTATGAAGATTGATTTTAGATATTTTTTAATTGATCTGAGCATGAGGTACTCTGTTCAATTTCAATCAAAAATTCTTGTTGTGCTGGAGGATCTAAAGGCTTCAAGTCCAATTACGCATTAAGTCATTGTCATTTAAGGACGTTGTTGAATCGAATCCGGTGAGAAAGATTGCCTTCAACTTTAAAAAGAAGAAGAATATTTGTCGTATTATCAGAACCGTACTGATATAGCCTAGAACTAAAATTAAGCTGGTTGCTATCCATAAAACAACGCTCCGTATCGATTGATAGTCTCCATTTCATTTTGGTGGGTGAAATTGTCAGAAGGTACGAAACCGCGTATTGTTGGACGGACGAGATAAAGCTTCCATTTACTTCGTTATTCGCACTAGATTTTCCATTGTACGGTCGTCGATTCGATCTTTATGTTTTTTATCCATATCCGGCTTTCAATTCGATGGGTTTTTTATTGTTTTGTTTTTACATATAACTTGTACAAAACGTCATTGGATTGAAGCATAGCGTCAATAGATCCGATCACTTTTTACGCTAAGCAAACTAACTCTTTTCGGAACTTTTCTTTTAATTATTTTTATTAGTAATTTCCTACAGTCCTTGAGGTTTATTTGCTATCTTCTCCTTTAACACCCTATCTAGTTGTTTTTTTATTTAAGCATCTGATTATATATTTAATAATACAACTGCCTTGATGAATATCATATTTGCGTACATAAAATATCTGTAACAGTTTACATAAGTATGTAATTATATTTTCATACGTGTTTCATGTTTTAATCTTTATACTCATTTTTCACACACCAGCTCCCTCTCTCTCTCTCTCTCTCTCTCTCTCTCTCTCTCTCTCTCTCTCTCTCTCTCTCTCTCTCTCTCTCTCTCTCGCTCTCGCTCTCTCTCTCTCATACACACACACACATTCACAGAATCTCTTTCGCATCCTCTACGTGTGAGACTACGAGCGATTCGTCGGCGGGCATCAGATTTGGGTTTTGTATGTAAGCAATATCAATATCATATTCTATTAATTAATCTGTGTGTAAGGTATTGGTTGAAATGAAAACGTCAGTGTCCCGAACGGGATTTGAACCCACGACCTTCGGCTAAATACGCCGCTGTTCTACCACTTGTTCTATCATGACTTCGATCCATTCTGACACTCCCCAACTCAACCTTCCTTTTTGCCATTTTTACCAAATATTCGGGTTTACCAATATCTCGTGTAAGCTATAACGACATATTTAATTAGGAACATCAGAACTATTTTATAATATCCACACGAGCTAATCTAAACGGAAGAAACGAACGATATAACTAACGGTAAAACTATACTCATGGTCATGAATAATTGTATAATTCTCATTAAGCAGTAATAAAAAATATATAAAATAAAATAGATTTAAGCTGTAAAATCTATGCCTTTTGAGCGTGTTTTACGAGGTGCCGCTCGTTCTCCTCTTTCCGTTGTATTAAAATATTTCCAAACAGCACTATTTTGACTGTTTCTCAGGGAAAGTGCGTGCCATCATAAAAAACGCATTTGAAAACGATACAGATGCCGATGCTGATGCAGAAGGCAGAATGGTAGGTTTACCAACGGACCACGGTTTAGGCACAATTAATATTATATATATATATATATATATATATATATATATATATATATATA
>CM077099.1:38572951-38589494 GCA_039619505.1 Cimex hemipterus
TATATATATATATATATATATATATATGTCGGGAATTCATCCGTTGGGCTAGGAACCCACTCATCTTCGGAGATCTGGCCCTCTTCAAGATCGGACATAGTAATAAACACAACAATTGTAATTTTATTTAGTAAAATATTAAGGCACGGATGCACTCCCCACTAGCACGCTTAAGAAGGTTGTATGTTACTGTAACAAAAGCAACTATTACTGGTCTACTGGAGGTTCTTTTCTTTCTGCCCCTGTGAGAGCGCACTCTATGGTATTTGTATAAACTGTACTTCCGCATTTAATTTAGATTCTCTAACCAGTGAGGAGCGTCCAAGACGACACAATGTGTTTGCCTTTCATAGTTTGATAAGTGGTACAACATAAACATTATAAACATTAATCATTTGGTTTCTTCTTTATCACCGACATATACATATAGTAAAACTTGCATGTAGCCTTCTGAAAGACAATGTATGATAAGAGGAAGTGATCTGGACAAGTGTATTTATTTGATTTGTGTTGTCGTTAGTTTATTTACCGCTATCACATAAAAGCATATAAAAATAACAAATAAAAAAGAAAAAGAACTGAACACTTGCTTCTGTAAAAAATAGAGCTATTGTCAAAGTAGGGAAATGCTGGACGATGTGTCCCCCTTAATTGAATGGTGCCATTCTTTAGGTCCACATAGAGAGCAAGTAGGTACGCCACTCGTTTTTGAGCTTGAGGTCGGCAGCAAATAATTGAATCCCCTAATCCAATTTTTAGAGGAATCGGTGCTAAATAAAAATGATACGTGTTAGACCGGTTGAATGAAAAATGCTGGATGGGATCGAAGTTTAAACAATATCATCAAGAATGTATCAGGTAGGCTGTGTTACTGAAAGATAATATTATTAATATTATTTTACAACGCGAGTTCTAATTTTTTAAATTTCTACCCTCCGCTTCAAATTTACCTTAGCTCAGGTTTTCGAACATTCAATTGTTATTCAACTCTACTAGAACGTTATTTAAAAACCTTCATATATCAAGCATATTAGATGAAAAAGTTATTGTGGAATTTGACAAGTTGTAGGTTTTTTTTTCTAACCTCAGTAGAACGTGCAATCATGACCAAAATTTTAAATTTTGTATTTTTGGCATGTTCCAACTAATATTGGCTAATATTTTATGTCATTCAGATTATTGCAAACACATTACAAAAAATTTAGCGTTTTTTCAAATGGTGTAATTGGTTTGTTGTAGTCTCAACATTTTGGAAGTTGTAAGCGTTTTCATGTGGTAAGGTAGTGAAAAGTTGAAAAAACATAAATCGATGAACATCTTCAAAAAAGAGAACTTTCCAAAAAATGTCTCCACGATATTTTTTGCTCCAAACGAAGAGTAAAATCGATTCCCTGAGTTTCGTCAGAAGGAATTGGGATATCTGTATAAATATATACATACATAAATGTAGATATCAAGTTTTGTTTCTGTAGGTTACAACTGAATGTATTTATTTGCGTGAATGTGCAATGGGAGTAGGCGGCCGGCGGAATATTGAGTAACACATCCATCCCCCTTTGGAATAGTTATATAATATGTTTAGTGGGTGATGGTAACAAATCGGGTGCTCTACCACCCTACCTGACTGGCAAGTAAGCAGGGTAGAATATTACGAAAGAGTGAAAGTGTGAATGTTTTGGGTCTGGTAGTTAATCACATTGAGGACTGAAATGACCCACTGCCGATAGTCTCTTGATCCGAGCCCCGCGGTTGGACAAGTGGGCAACACCCTGGGATGATAATTCTCGAGTGCTGCCGTTAATTTATTGTAAATTACGCAAAAACTACAACTGCCAGCGAGCTGTGTATCTATTTACATAAATGCAGATATTTGAGCTTATATAAGTCAGTAAGTAACAAGTAAGTTCATAAAGAACGTTCGGAATTGCGTAGCAGGAATCGTGCATTTACAATGGTTTGAGAATGAAAAATATCGTAACAGTCTTAGGTAGAAGTTGACGTTGAAAGTCGAAGTGGAGCATTGTTATTTTCCAAGCACTTTGAAATTGTAAACCTATGTCTTTTCCTTAAATTAGTGTTCATACAAACAGTGGGCAGGTTTGTCAAAAATGTGGCACAATATTGCTTGCAGCTCTATTGTATATGTCGAATATATTTCGGCACTCACCCGTATATTGGGAAAGGAACAAAACTGGTGATACATAAGCTTTTACCTTTAGTTATTCACATTCATAAAATCCCGTAAAAAAGATGTTTTCTATGATGGCAATTTCGGTCTCCACGTGTCTTTGAATGTTTTAAATGCGGCGGGATATGTGGTTCTAACATCAGGTTCACTTGCTGGGTATTATTAACGACTACTGCTTGAAAACAAATTCATAAAAAAATGCTTAGCCTCGACAACTTCAGATGCCAAGCGATTTGAAGATAAAGGACATCTGGCCTAGACAGTGGTTGTTCCATCAGGTATAATAGTTTGTTGTGAAAACTCGAAATTGGCCAGCTGGCAAGTTTTCTTCCACCAGTGATGAATTTTGTGGGACATCCGCATTTACTACCATGTTCCTCAGTTAATAGTTATCACTCGATAGGTCACAATCAAACCGATATCAAACATAAACAACTATGCTCAATTGTGCGTTATATCTACTAAAGAGACTTGATTCTTTTTTCAGCACCCAAATGGCTGTTTCCTCTAAGATCCCTTCGTGATAGGCGAAACGGTCAGATTGTAAATCAATCATAATTGACAATTTGAGAGAAGGGGAGCCCCTATCGGTCCCATCGCTTCTGAATCGCTGGTTTAAGTATTGTAATTGAGGATGACCAGGGCGGTGGAGTGGGTCAGAGCAATTAGCCGGAGCGGAGGCCGAATGCAGATCATCATGGGATCCACTCCACCGCTAATAACAGCAAAGCCTGCCTGTTCCTGACGTGGTGAAAAATCAAAAATTTAATGGAATTTTAAATTGATTTGTCTTGTTCCGGAATGAGGGACTCGAGGTAAAATGTATGAAGGAGAAGCTTGATGACACCGCGTCCCGGAAAAAATTGAAAATCAAATCCCTCAGTAGTAGAGGTTTATCTTTTATGAGCAGTGCGTAATCAGCTTGTGTCTGACCTAATTTTTCAACTTATTTAAATGTTAAAGAGTTTTAAATAATATGTTATTAAGTATTAATTTGAGGGTATGATTTTGCAAAGTAGTTCTTTGTTTTACTGTGTAATCAACCGAGTGCATTAAAAGAATTGAGGATGTAAATGTAGATGGAAAGTGAGCCACCAAAACGTTCCCCTATCGAGAAACGTATAAATTTCCGAATGGACGAAACGCTGATGGACGCGTTATCTAATTTCAAAGGTTTTCATTTTTTAATGGAAGGGGGGAAGCGAAACTGGAGGGAAACATTTTCCCACTCAGCGCAACAATCCAGTTCATGCTTTATCTAATACGAATGGTATCAGAGCAGATGTGTCGGCTGAGGGGCGGAAGGGCCGTATTTTGTTTAATTTTTTTTATCCCGCCGCTTCGATTGTTTATGCAGCTTGTTCCTGGCCGGCAGCATGAGTATCCCTGAGTTTAGGCGACACGAGCCGACCCTAATACCTGACCGGTGATAAGCCGTTTTTCATTCGGCCACGACGAGTGGGAGCTCGCATATGTGACTTGTTTTTAATTCGCCTCGACCGTCGAACATATGTTTCCACAAGACAAGAGACATGGGTCTTTTTAAACATTTATTTCTTTCCGTATAACACGGGAGAAAAATACGCTGATTAGCAAAGAGTGGAAAGAATGGAGTGGGTTCAACCGTACCCTGAGAAATTTCGAGCACTGTGGGGAAGTGAATGTGACCATCCTTGGTTTGTAAATTTACAGGGTGTCTCTATACTCTACGCATGAACTTCACCAGCACATTCTTCGCCTAGATATTTTTTAAAACGTCTGTATTGACCTTAATGCCCGTGACTTGATATAATTAACAATTTGCGGACGCTCTCTATCAAGGTATTGTCTGGAAGAAGAAAGCAAATTCAATTGTTACTTCCAAGCTTTCGACCAAACAAGTTGGCCTATGTTAGGGCTGATTCTGAATTCAAGGAAATTTCAGATTGCTAGTAAAATCTGTAGATATATTTAAAATTGTTATTCCCTGATTGTGACCTTAAAATATATGGAAAGCTAGGCAGTAAACAGAGGAAACAGTAAATGCCACAGAAAAGAGAGCGATCACGAACTGAGCTGGAATTTGCTTTTTTCTTTAAGACCATACGTTGGTCCGTAACGTTCGTGAGTGGAAAGGAGGCCAATATTTCTAATACTGAGAAAGGTAAGAATTTGTAAAGACTCATCCAACGTTTTCTTAAAAGAGGCTGTCATTTGTTTCATAGCTAAGCATGTCTGTGGTGAATAAAAATACTGCTGGTGCAATTCTTTGATTTATCTTTTATTTTAGTATTCACTCTTATCGTTTGGCCAGGCATCACTTTTGAACCATCTGTTCCTATGTCAATGTAATAAGACTTTGGAACTCGTTAAAATTTTGAAAATTTTGAAATTGAACTGGGTACCCAGTATATTTTTTCACCAAAAAAGGTAAACATTTGAAACTAGGCTAAAAATATTCAAACTTTTTTTTGTTTTGTTTTTGTTTAGTCTCGTTGGTTCAAGTTCGTTTCCAAATTCAGCCGGGCCATCTAAAAAGTACAACCTGTGTGATAAATTGCATGAATATGGCGATAGCGGACTTGTAGGACAATCAAATATTTTACTTTGGGAGGCATTTACAAGGGATAGTTAATACGCAAAATAGAAATATAACTTGAGAAGATTGGAAGTTTTACTTTTAGTGTTAGCAGGAGAATAAATGTATGATACTTTTATAGGGGCCGGTGTTAGAACAGAATGAAGGTTGGTGTGAGTATAGCTGGTTGGAAAGAGCCACTCTCTAGATTTCCGCAAAACTTCCGTCCGCCATAAACTAGGGCTCTCGTGATCTGTCTCACAGCGTTATACAGCTCCTCCACTGATGCATCACTTTTAGCACGCACCTCTTTTATTGTTCCCGATTTATATCCTTTCTCTTTATTTTTCTTCAACTATTCTCTTGTGTTTTCTTCCGACCGGCAAGGCTTAAAACCGAAAATGGCCCGAAGAGACAGGAACTCCGGCTATCTAAAGCTCGCCTCCCCTCCCGCCTTTTTTTCATTATCTTAAGATAATGGGGTTGCCTTTCCAGCGTTGTTCTGGCACAGTTTCCGCTTTAAATTTGCTTTGATTTACTTTGTTTTCCTCTCGGATGGTGATGAATAAAGTTTTTTTCGACAACTGAATACTAAATCTTGAAAACGTATAACTCACTTACTTGACAATTGACGAATTATGTTATAAATAATAACATTCGTTTTGTAATACATTGACGGAGATAGAATATTTCATTTAAAGAACACTAACTCTTTGTACCAATAAGCATAACGCTGAAATTCACGAAAACAATTTTAGCTGAGATGCGAAATTGGAAATAAGTGACTATAAGTTGAAAATAAGTATAGCTTTCTTACGTTTTGTCGGAGGAAAGTTTCTGCTTTGAATTCCCTTTGATTTACGTTGTTTCCCACTACTATCTAAAGTCGCGACGCTTTTTTCAACAATTGCTTATTGTTAATTGTTTACGTTTTATTTTATTATGACGTTTTTTATTGGACTTTACACTTCTTGTAGATCTAAAACAGTAGTCGATCTTCCTGACATGACAACACAGGTGAAATAATTAAAATGTCTTTTAGTTTCATTGCATTAATATATAATGTGGGGATTTTATGTGCCGATAAACAGCTGAAGTCATTGCAGGCCACCTTCTTTTTCTTGCCATTTACGCGAATTTTGTTTTAAAGTTCAGCCAATTGATGTAATTACATACTACGTCTAAGTCCTCAAACACTAGCCTCTCAGTAGTAGCTCGGGTGGGCAACTGCACAACAGACACAAACATAAAATACGTATTTAAATATACAATATATCACCACCCGATACATAGAGATCTGGTCACATTCATTCTCCACACTACTTGATATTCCTCGGAGTGGAGTTGACCCACCCAATCCTTCATAATAATTTACTATTACTGTATCGTAAATTTCGAAGTCTAATCTTCTTCCCCCCTTCTCTCTCTCTCTCTCTCTCTCTCTCTCTCTCTCTCTCTCTCTCTCTCTCTCTCTTAATTATATATTTTAATGTTTGATTTATATTTGCATGCATTAAGTTAATTAGTATTCTACACATGTATCGGGGATAAATCTTTAATTTGTTCAAATAATTGTTGATTGCGCGACCCATATAATGGATTAAGCGGACAAAACAAGTAAGGATTAGCCGTTATCGCGGACCCTTGATCCAGAAGGAGATATCGAGAAGCAGTCTTTACGCAACTTTGAAAGACAGAACAGCTATCTCCCATATATCGGCCTATTGATTGGTACATCGATTTCGTTAAGTCCCATCGTCGATTCCTATGCCATCAGGGACCACCGAAAAGATCTGGGAATCCATGGTTTATGCCGTGATGTCACGAGGCTGTATTTTCTTTTGATCTTCTTCATCTCATCTTTATTTTTTCTCCGTCTTCATTTCGTCTGGTTTTCTTCATCATCTGTGACTTCTTCGTCATCGCCGGTTCTTCATAATCTGTGGCTTCTTCAGCATCTGTGGCTTCTTCATCGTTTGCGACTTCATATCTTCAATTTTCATACCTGCATCGCCATTTTTCTTCATCCTTAAGTTTATTTTATTATTATTTTATTGCATGCAAGTTTATAATTCATAGTTAACGTGCACGTCTTTACATGAGTAATATTGTTAAAGCCAATTTACATTCACTTCTTTTCATTAAAATTTAATAATTTTCATTTTGTTTCAATATGGTCAATCAAATAACATGATCTGGTAAAATGATCGTAATTCAAGTAGTTGTTTAATTTAATTTATATACCGATCAATGGGAAAGTGTTTGTTTTAATTTTATCTTGTTTTATGTTTTAAATCACGTAAGAATATATTTATTTGTACATTTTATTATAACAATATATTCTGTATAAAGCCATATTATTTATCGTTTTACCCGTATACATGTGTGCATGCCATGTATTCAAATGTTAGGTATTTTCATTTTATTCAAAGTTAAAAGGTGAAAGGAGAGTCAAATATTCTGGATAACTATCTTCAATTTAATAACAATATATGTTTAATTTATTCATCTTTTCTGAAATTAATTGAGATCTAGAAAATTAATTCCCATATTTGAACCAGTGGGGCATTGGGTAAGGAAATCGGTGTTTCAAATGAACGAAAGCTCTTCCCCCCAACCATTCCTCTTCAGATTTCACACACTCATCCCAGAGTACTCGATTTTCTGCGGGGCTCCATTCACGCTAATAAATTACCCCATTATGTTTAGTGGTCTATTCACCAAATGAATTCTTTCAAAAAATGAATCGTTTTTTAAAGGTTTCAACTGAAACGAAAAAGTCCGCAAAGGACCATCTAAAAGAAACAAAACATAATTTCAATTCAAAATTAAATACCACAGTGTTACATATTTTTAACAAAGGGAGAGAACTAGATTGGCTTGAAAAATGTGAAATTCAAAAGAGTAAAATTGAATATGGAGATAAATGCATTAATAATATAATAGATTTTTATGTAATTCCCATTTTCAATACGCACATAAATAATAATAAAGTCCAAATAATTAAATTTATAATTAAGTTTTTTTAATAATAATTAAATAATATTAAGGTATTAGTCTAATTTCTTTATCTATTATCTTTAATCAGTAATTTTTAATTAATTTCTTAACATATTTACCATTATAATATTTACTTGTTCTATAATTTCTGCTTTTCGTATGCACAAATTGAGTGCCATTAAAAAACAAGCTCCTCGTTGGAACGTCGCGATGGTATCGGTGGGTTCACTTTTGAAATTCTAGTCGAGAGGTTGTAGAAATCCGTCAATCTGATGATGAGCTAAGGGCTCGAAATCTGGATCGCTGGAAAACAACTTAACGTGAGTAGGAACTATCTTTTCTAAAAAGGATTGAACACCGCACTCACTCCATCCAATTTTTATAAACTATCAAATATCTTAAAACTTTGGTAAGAACCTTTTGCAATCCACTATCAATCTTGTTGATCTTGGAATAATTTTTTAATCAGTTATTAAAAATTGCACCTCTTTATATATGTACATATAAGTTATGTGCGAGATTCAGACGAAAGACTTTAAAACGAATCTTTATTGCCAAATAACACAATGGTTACAGATTATTCACGGTACAGATTATTCTAGAAACATTAAATATTCGGATCTTTACTGTCCGTTAACTGCCCTGTAACTAACTACGAATAAGAAGCTTATCTAAAGGCAACAATTGAAAGAAGGGGCAATTCTTGAGTCCACACATTCTTCCAAGTATTTTTAAAAAAAAGAAGTCTCGTTATTAACACGGAGACGTAAATATATATAATTATTTTATAATTCATATATAATTTTAGAAGGTGTTTCTATTTACTATAGACCCGCAGTCCCAATCTCAACGGTAAAGCAGTAATTTCAGGTGTTTTGGTTTTTTTAAGAACTAGGAAATTTTCCATTATGTTAATCGTGATTCCGAAACCAGTACACGTTGGTACTTTATGATGGAGAGTTTGAGATACTCTCCGTCGGGAAGGATTGTACTCTTACCATTTTACGAGGGTGCAAGGTTTGGATCGAAATGACCACGAGCAGCGAGTTGATTTTTTCCTTATCTACCCCTATCTATCTAAATATTCGCCGATTGTCTTCCCTCGTTCGTCGAATGAAAGAGCCAGTTCCAATCAGCCTCTGATGCAGTCGTTGGAAGGTGCGATGTGCTGGAACATCTCGGAAATCGAGTTTAGTATTGTCAACTTACAACTGTGCATTCCCGTTGCAGTAACCGTAAATAAAATTCACATGAGCAAGGTAATTCATTAGGAAGACATGATTTAAATCACAACTGAGAACGTTGTCAGATGACAACATGAAGCAAACTAAATAAGTGACATGAAACTCAAGAGCCTGACCGATTTCCTGGAAAACCTGAATAAGCCCCCTTCATCGAGACCACTTTCATTCAATAAAATGCAAAATTTTTGGGCTTTCCAGAAGTGTAATTCAAAAAGGTGGGTATACAACTAGAAGCTAATTGAATGGTGAACTTTTGAGGGAATTGGCAAAGCTCAAGGAGTATTAACAGTAACCAATCCAATATTTTCAGAAATTCCAAACTTCATCATTTTTGTTTTTCCTGAATTTTTCGTGTATGATTTTTTTGTCAATTCTGCAAAGTAAATAAGTGATAGCAAATTTAACGTTCTTTGAGGTGGCACAAACCAGGTTTTCTACAGTCAGTAATTCTGGAGTTTACAAGCAATTTAGTGCGCCTAAGTCGAAAAATAAAAATCTGAAATTACTTATTTACCTTTGAGTTGATACAGAGGTTTATGGTAAGTTTTTTCTTGCTAATGAAATTTCTAGCACATCTTCATTCACCTTGTATATAAACTGAATAAGATAACATGTACAGAATTCTATTGTTTGTGAATATGTATTACTATTGTTAATTATAAATTTATCATTGATCTCCCTCGTCATTCAAGGATATTTCGGTTACTACGTGGGCAAAACAAGAAGGAAAATCTGCAATGTAAAAAAAGATGTTGAAAGTATATTAATATTTTATGCGTTGTATATCAGAAAAACATCTGGTCGACTCTGTCGATTTACGACTTGACCAATAATTTGTTGTATCTGTTTTGTAGTGCCCTTGAGGAGGGATTATTATGAGTGAAAAGTTTGGCTAGCTTAACACCGTGTTTTCCTTGGCCCATTATCCTGATCTTTTACACTAGTCACTAGAGGGTTTTTTCTTAAACGTGAATGATTAATTTGACCATGCTATGATAAAAGAATAAATTTTACTGAAAAATCTGTAGACACGTGTAATACTTTGTACAAAGTACTGCTGCTTTAAGTTAAAATTAAATTCCCTCTCCGTCGGTCAAAAATATTTTTTTAAAAAGCTGCCTTTTTCGTTTTTTTCCGCAAAGAACGGTCTTTTAATTCAATACTCAACGGTGAGTGGTATCTGAAATGTGGTTTCAGACCATAACACAGAAGGCTAGAAATTGAGCAGCGAGCAAATCCAATGACCAGAGAAGCACAAAGCCACAAAAGGTAACGACATTTTCTTAAAATTGCGTTAAAACGGCCAAGCTATAGCATAAACCGGTAATTAGACCGGGTGGAATTTAATGATGGCCGCTGTAACCATGAAATGTGGTTTTTCATATGAAAGCGACCCTGTTTTTTGTTTAACAAAAAATATCTCCCTTCGTAATTAAGTTTGGTGGCTTTATAGGTGCATTTTACTCTCTTTGGGAAACAACCGCTGATATTCATCAATGATCAAATACAAAACATTCATATATCTTTTCAAATTTATTTACTTTATAATAAATTAAATTAGATGTCGTGGTCCGATTGACCGAATAACGTTTTTCAATTGATTAATCTTTATATAAGGTATTGGTGGAGATAAAATAGTGTCACGAACACACTTGACCTGCGATCCACTCGGGCGCCAACTCCCACCTTACGTCGCGATAGCTCAAATGGTAGAGCAGCGGCGTATTTAGCCGAGGATCGTGGGTTCGAATCCCGCTCGTGACACTGACATTTCCCTCCAAACATTACACAGATTTATAATAAATGTTTTATCAAGGTAAAAGATTTAATACGAATTATTCTTCTTTAAATAATAATAAACATCGAAAAAAGCTACAAATGTAACTATGTTTAAATATCTTTTTAGAAATTTGTTTCTTTTTTGGCGAGCCGTAGGAATCGAAGGAATTCTTGGTAGGTCTGCAGATCATGCATAAACGAGAAAGTCAAAGGACGGTAGTGGTATTATCAAAGTAGGAGGGACATCCTATTGAGATTGAGAATGCGAGTTAGAAAGGGCTTTGTTCGTGAGAGGGGCTGAAGGATCCTCGTTCCAAAGTATGAATACTATATATATCCTACTATATATCCCGTTGCGGTATGAATACCCCCCCCCCTTCATCACGAATATCCCCGTCGTGATATTCCTCAATTTACACGGGGGTCTGCTCTCCCGCCGACGCGCACAATCCGGCCCCAGTTTTACTTACTGTAGGGAATAGAAAACAGCCGGCAGCCGTTCAAACAATTTATCGCTTATAGCTTCCCTTATCCTCACCTTCGCGCTTATCCCACTTATCCTCCTCAAGTCCCGCGGATGTAGGCCTATTTTAATCTAATCTCAGTGCACACGTTTTCGGATCGTACCATTGAACTTTTCCCTTACCTTGATCTGCCAATTAAATTTTTATTTAATTCGTTAATAATATATAATTCAGATTAAAAGTAGCTTCTTTTCTGAGCAAATCCCTACATGAGAGCATTTCTATTTTTCAATATACACTGCAGACATTCCTATACATGTTCACGTATCAACACATACATTCGCGGATGACAGCAATTCTTACACGTGATTCGGACCCATCGATTAACTCTCAACACTACAACACCTGAATGACTTAGCAATATGATCCACAATGTGAAGACTGAGGACAAACCTAACAAAAAGCATGCAGATAAATTTTGCATCTTGCGTAAACATTATGTCCTGCAGTGAGGATAAGTGGAATCCCATTCTCTACCACTGACCTTATGCGTTATCTTGATATGTTTATTGATAAACGACTGACTTGGAATCCCCACGCAAGACTGAAAAGACAGAAAACCAACTTCCCATCTCAATCCCACCTTTCGAATATCCATCCTTTTTGCCATTTTTCAATGGAGTGGATCGAGGTCACGATAGCTCAAGTGGAAGAGCAGCAGCGGATCTAGCGAAGATCGTGGGTTCCAATCCTATTCTTGACAATGACTTTTTTATCTCAACTAAAAACCTTTATTTAGTGAAAAAAAAATTTCTTTACAGTACAATGATTAGATTTCTCTGATTATTAGATTAGTCTCTAATTAGGATGGCCTACTGGTGTGAAATGTTGGGCCCAACCAAGGATTCCAATCCCCAACATCTCAAATGAAACCAATCTAAAATTCTCCGTCAAATTATGAATATGAAAATTTTATGTTTCAAATTACACTAGCCATAATTTTCACTAATTTCGTGGTCCGCTTGACCAATTAATACATTACAATTAATTAACGTTTATAGTTGAGATAAAAAAGTCAGTGTCACGTGCGGGATTCGATCCCACGATCTTCGGCTAGATACGCCTCTGCTCTACCACTTGAGCTATCGTGACTTAGATCCACCCGGGTACTAATTTCCTATGTCAACCAACCTTTTGAATTTTCATCAAATTTTGTCTGAGTTTGAATCTGGCTCGTGTCACTTACTTTTTTTATCTCAACTTAAAACTTTAAATTTTTAACTCGTATCTTTGTTAGAACAAGGGTTTATTACGTGAATTGTTTCAACTAAATTGCGTTATATATTTCGTTTTACATTTTTCATTTATTTACTCGTTATATATTTGACTTTACTTTTAAATGATACAGTATTAATTATTTTTTACAGGTGGGGTGAACGATGGGAAGAGGGAGCCACGAATTTACAGGAGCTGAACTAGTAAAACCGCCATGCAGCTCGTTCTAACTTGTCTTTTTTCCCTACTCAGCTTCAAACTTGCTGGTAAGTGATAAATTACTTCCAAATTTTAAACAAAACCTCGCTTACGAAAATGAACTCATATGATGAAAAACTGACTCCGAAAAAATTACTGTTTTTTTACCGAAACAATTTTAGTGCAGCTGTAAATTATGAAAAGAACTACTTAGTTATCTTAAACGTGCTCCAACTTAGTAGGGAAAAAACGGGCGGAAAGAAAGAGAGGGAAATACTAAATTAAAGCAGGATAGCGATATCGGGAAAACGGGAGAAGACGCTTTGAAAAACTGGGCAATGTCAACACCGTAATTCCTTTATCGGTTCGTATTAAAAAGCGTCTCCCTTTCTCTTTTTGCCCGAGAGAGCCCTGATAATCGTTTAACGACGGATTACAGGGTTTTAATGGAAAAACGATTGAAATACTGATAATTCAGCCTAATTTAAACCTTTAAATCATAGCGGAAGGAATTTTTCACCCAAAGTTAATTTATACTAATTATCATGAAGATATGTTTTTTGTTAAACTAGGAAAGTACATAATATAATTTTTTGTAAACTCAAAAATTGGTACATTTTGGGGTATCTTTTTACTGGACCGCTTTGTTGTTTCATGATTACACATGGCAAATTGACATACTCATAATGAAACTATCACAGTTATAGAGCAAATAAAAATTAAACACATAATATAATTTAGGTAAAAGATATTTTAAATTTTGACTAAAAGATAAAATCTGTTTTAATTCCCTTTCTACAAATAAATGGATTAATGAAGCTGGCGAGGCGTAATTGGCTAACTGTACCAGCCATGATTAGAATGTATATATTCAAATAGGGTTGAGGACTCCCGAAAGTGATAATGTGTCTACAGGGGATTGAATTTTGAGTTAGTTAATTTTCTTTTGGGCCCAAGATCAAATATTGATTTTTTCATTTTCATAGGAAATGAGTTCCAAACGTTTTCGAACTTAAAAAAAAGACGTTTTGAACAATTTATACGATCTGATGGATTCAACAAAGGATCTGATCCGCATATAATAAAATACTAAGGCAACACTTATTTTTGAAACATAAAAAGCAAGTTTAATGACAACGTTTTATTCAGTCAAAAAGCAAAGATTTTGATTTTCGGGAGGACGAGCACCACACGGTAATATAAGGTTTTTTTCTCGCGTAGCTAGTTGTTTGGAGCTATCTTTCTATGCAAATAAAGAAAGTATTATTTTTTGCTGAGCCGTTTGACATCTTCAAGGCGAATGACGTATGTTGCTTCCCGAAAAAAAAAATCATTTGTACTGATTCTATCTACCCTAAAATATTTTCAACTTTAATGTTTTAATACAATCAATGTATTACGCTTTATAGAATCACAAAAATGTGGGATCAACCGCAAATCTCAAAAAGCCATCCCTTCCAGCTTTTTTGGGCTTTCTTCTCCGCCACCTTTCAGTACGTGCACACCTTCTATCTTCCTATCTCCCTAAAGTGTTGTTAACCACCGTGTAAGATCCCCCTGCTATTGCTTTGCTATGCTCATTTATTGCCACGCAAATACCCGCGTATTGGCATTAGAATCGCATCATTCTTAACTCATAATAGTTCTGAGGTCAACTCTCAGCGTGCATCCCATCTCCCGGCCGCATGGTTCCAAACCTATCATCGTAATTTTCCCTTAATATATCATCTCTCCCTTTATCCATCCACCATCATCATATTCCCACGAAAGAATCCTCCAAAATCTTCCCCAAAGATTCCATCATCTCACTAGCATCGCCGCCTGGATTTCATCATCCATCATCATCGTAATCGACGCTGCAGGAACCAGGCCAGTCATCGCCGAACAACGCACGATATCTCGTTCGGAAACATTCACCGCTTTCCTATCTTCATCGCCTTCAGACCAACGTCGCCTTCAGGTTTCCGATAGGATCATCTGCCATCTGTAAGCCATAGAAATTACATTAAACAGTGAGTCTTCAATTACTCCTTTCGTTCATTGTTTATTCCTTCATTTAATTTTTCCTAAACTAACATCTTCTATTCACTCGGGAATTTTCCATTCCCGTTGTTGCCGAAACAATCTTGTTATTAATTGACATTCTGACGGCGTTCGCCGGCGTCATTTTGTAATTGGCTGCTGGTGAATAATTGCAGTATTATTATTATTTTTCATTAATATTATTGTTTCCTGTACAATGATTTAAACATTTAACAATTTGTCAATAGCGATCAATAAATGAAGTGGCAAGAACTTGACAAATCATGTGGTAGGGCCGTTGTTGGAATTCCCAGTTTTTAGGATTGACAGTTGAAGTTTAGGGTTGAGTTATGAGGTCTAATCCACTAGGAAGAGCTAGTGGATTGGTGTGGAAGTTGAGGACTCTCAAATACTTCCGTCTGTCCCAAACTGCTGGTTGTCTAGCTCATTGTCGATTGTTTGCCTAGTAACTAAAAGAGAGCGTTTCGGATGCAAAGGAGTCCTTTCGATTGAAAAGATTGGATTCTTTGGATTTTGGATCGCTTGGCTGAACCGCCTAGCACGACTCCTTAATTCCAAATCTGTCTGATTACGTCTTATATACTGTTCGTTTATTGGGTGTGGATTTGGTTCCAAATAGGAGTCTTGGGCTCAGTTCTTGTTGTTTATATTTTATGTGTACGTTCCATACAAGTCTTCTGTCTAAGTGGAACGCAAAGTAGCGGATTGGGTTGGATGGGGAGATCAAAGATTGCTTGGGTTGCTTTTGTGGTTAGGGTAGGGTCAGAATATGAGGAGAGGATTGCGGGGTCGCCCTCGAAGGTGCTATATTATATGGAATGAAATTGCCGAAGTTGTGGCATAAGTCTTGTCAGCGACCTCAGTCTTATACAATATTGGATACTATGACCAAGAAAATGGAATAGCACAAGAAACAATGTTTTGTGATATAAAAACAATATGTACAGAATGTTAAATGTATAAACAATCAAGAGATAAACATAATGTGACGATGGTCATAAATATCTCTGAATTACCTGATTGGCAGGGTGAGCCGGTCGAAGGAAGAATTCTCATCTGAGGGCAAAATTGAGGTCCTGCGGTTTCATGCCTTGCGCCTGTTTCAGGTTTGCCATACAGTGTGTTTCAATGTAATTAATATCAAGGCAGAAAATGCTTATTTATTTAATTTATGTTTAGTTATTACTCGATTTTGTTATTAGCCAACTCACTAATATTTCAAAACTTCATAATGCAAGCTTTTTTTTAATGACTACGAATTGATTTTATTTATATAGATTTTTCAAAAGCTTTTGTTAGTGCTGACCATATTCTTTCTACTATGGAAATTACAGAAATTAGGTACACACGAAAACATATAACGTTGGTCCGCATTCGATTTAGAAGGTGGTTGAATGCTTAAAATAAATTTAACTTCGGCAAATTCGTGACTTCTGGAGTTTTCCAAGGTCGTACTTGGGACCTTTTCTTTTTAAAATCTATAAAAACGATATCTCTGATTCTCTTCCATCCTTTGTATCCATACTTTCCGCAGATGATTTAAAAATATTTTGTGTCTGACTGCTAACAACTTCAATTTGCTTTAGCAAAAAATAATAAATGATGTTCAACTAATAATATTCTGTCAGATATGACATTCAATAAAATAAAATTTCCTATAAAATTTAACTACGCGATAACAGACATGATTAGAACTAAACCTGTTAAAAAATTTGGCATCAGTAATAATATAATTATATAATAATATATATATATATATATATATATATATATATCTTCTCCTATACACATCTTA
>CM077099.1:38594494-38605623 GCA_039619505.1 Cimex hemipterus
TATATATATATATATAATTTTTAAATGGTAAGGTTAACCTCAGAACGGAAGGAATAAGAAGGCTCCTTTAATATTCGATCGAAAAGGGTCGCGGAGTCGAATGTAATTTGATCTGCCCAATCCTAAGGTCTTTGTAATGTAAAAAATTGGAATTCCATCTGGATGAACATTCTATTAGAAAATTATTTCAACCTAACCATTTCCGATAGGGGTCTTTGAGTAATCGTTGTAAATCGTTGTGGTATTTTTATTACTTTGATTAATATAAAAAAGAAGTTCACTGTATAAATTCATTTTTTCCATATCCTACATGTTTTTGTTAAATTTAAACGATGTTTGTAAATCCCAGGCGCTGAAGATGATCACAATAAAGACCGAAACCATGTTTCACTTAATTTTCAATTCAAAAAATTGCCTGGATTGTATCCCATGTCAATTTCAACCGAAAAGAGCTCAATCTTTCTACCTCCTGGCAATGCCAACATCGTTTAAATTTTCATTGATTATCAATTCGAAATAAGATAAAACCAACGAAAATCCTCAAATGTTTAATTTTAAATTTATTTAAATGGTCGAAATATATTTTATACGCATCTAAACGTACTTGCCGAAGGGCATTTACACTAATTCAGTCTTACAAGGCATTTAAAATGAAAGCTTTAACTAACAAGGGTAAACTACGGTCATGCGATCATCGATCAGTGAAAAAAATTTGGGATACTAGAAAGAAAGATATTAAACTTGTGTCCATGCGAACGTGCCAAAGGTAGAAAATTTTTAAAAAAGTAATACATATGAATTTATAAAATGTGTTTTCTCCATTCCTTTTAAATATATTTCATGCTTGTTATGTATCACTTAATTTGTTTTGTTTTACGTACAATAAGATTTTAATATGCAGGATAATGTTAAATGAGACTTAATACATGTCAAATGTGGCAAGAATGAAAATATGCTCGCAGTAAAGCAAATTTTTTTCTAAATAATTCAAATTCGTTTTAACCACCTTTTAAAGTATTTATTTATATTTCTAAATGTAACGTATTTATAGCAATCGAATCCTTTTGGACTGGATTAGCCTGGGACAATTAGTTTACTCTGGTGTTCCATTTACATCATAAATCCTCTAGAATTATATTTACCATCCAAGGTATTTCAAATCGTTTGAAAAGTGAATCCTTTTACATTCAAGATATCAGAACAATGTTTCGGTTTAAAGTTAACGTTAAGGTTAAAAAAAATCAGACTGAAATCAAACAAAATCTCCTAAACTGTTTATATTATATCTCCAATTCTCCAATTATATACCGAGAATTTTAAAAGTTAAAAATTTTTAAGTGTAGTTTATTTAAAAGGTTTTAAAGGATGTGAAGTTTCTTGCCGCTCAGTGTTTTTGGTTGCCACCGTTTTCGGTGATTTTGGAAAAAACATTTCCACCGAAATTCGTATTTAGGGATTTATTGAGGTCCAAATTTACCTGCTAGTCATAATACCGTAGGTATATTTTTTAACTTTCTTTGCGGAGTTGCGCCTGCAGAGGTCATATCGTCCGAGTTCTGATGGTTATTAATTAATTATATATTCTGGTCTGAATTTCCTCCAGTTATTTAAAATTTACATAATTTTCGACTGATCTCTTTTTTACATATTTGAGTTTTGAATTTCACTTTTAATGAATATGTAAAACTGTTTCGATCAGTCGAGACCATCAAAATAAAATTTCAAAAATTCAATTGTATTTGTAATCCAACTCCGTTAGTTCAACTGTTTTCTGTGATTTTGGAAACAATTCACATATTTTTTCACCAAAATTTGTATTTAGGGATTTATTGAGGTCCAAATACGTTAATCAAATTTTCCTCTCTGTAAAAATCTTTTAACCTAATTTGATAATTACTCATCACTAAATCGACAGAGTATTTGGCTTCTAGTGCCTATTATTTCATTAAAAAAAGTTCTTAATTATTAGTAACAAAACACTGTTACATGAGGTCTTATTCAATATCTGATGATTTTAAAGGAGTTTTTGAGGAACATTTATGTGGCATTTATTGGATCGATATAGATTTTGTGGGCATAATCCTTCTCTCTTCAGTCTCCATAATCAAAATTGCAAAAATTTCACCAATTGTAGTAATATAATTGTTAATAAAACAAAGTGCAAATGATAAAAGGCACCTACCTCGTTTCACCTTTGGAAACCCATAAACATATCCGTCATGTTCTACACCTGCTATAATGCTACTGGTTACATGTATTATTTGAATTATGACGTATTCTTTATTAATTCCCAAATAATATTCACTTAACTACTTGTTCTTTTATTTATATGTAATTTTACAATGTTTAAATTTAGATACACAATTTAGAAAAAAACATTAAAACACTACATTACCATTTATTATTATTTAATTTTTTTTCAAATATACTGTATTATTTATCTTCCTTTTCTTCGTCTAAAATCTTAAGACCACTCAAATTAATTTACGTTCAATTATTGTTGAACGTTCACCTATTCCAGTTTTATGCTTTTATTCTTTACATCTATTTTGTATTGGTTAGCTCTTTGGTACACACACTGTATCGTTATGCTAATGTACATGTAGAAATTAATTTTTTAATTGTTTTCTTTTTGTCACGCTTTTATATGTATCTTTCAGTTAATCCGTCTATATAAACAATTCCAATTGTTTTTTTTTTAATTTATATAATTATAAAATGAATTCTTTTGCTTTCTTGTTAACTTATTAATTATGTCTTCAGGGTAATTGTCTATTGTTAAGGCTTGTATAATTATTTCGAAATTTTACTTGTGAAAATGTACATGAGTTATGCATTTTTTAACTATATTTCTAATTTTTCAAGTAATTAACATTTATGAAAGCTACTGGTCGAGATAAACAGTTAGTGTCACTAGCGAGATTCGAACCCACTATCTTTGGCCAGATAAGCCGCTACTCTACCGCTTGTGCGTATCGTAATCTCGAAAATTTGAAAAATGGAAAAAAGGACGGAAAATTCAAAAGGTGGGGCTGGGATGGGAAGTTGGTGCCCGAGTGGATCGAGGTCACGATACGCTCAAGTGTAGAGCATCCCAGCCCGTGACACTTCCTTTTTTATCTCAACCAATACCTTTCATAAATATTAATTAATTGAAAAAATGTTAATGGGTTAATCTGACCACGAACTGTAATGAATTTATATTACTAATTATATTTATTACCTATCTTATACGTTAATTTTTTGTGGGATTTGATGCATTGAGTAAACATTTAATATGCGCTCAGAAGTTTCAGGTTTTTTATAAAAATTAAAAACACATGTGTGATGTTTAGTGATTGTCAGGTGATAATTTGGAGATCTGCATGCAGACAGCACAAGGCCCTGAAGATGATCTTAATAAAGATCGAAACGTTGGCACGATAAAGAAAATGTTTTTTTTTTTAAAGCCTACGTCACACCAGACCGCGAATCACGGTGTCCAAATCATCATTAAAAGCAAATTTTATTCTGCATTTCTCATTATCATCAAGTCTCGAAACAGTAATGTTTTATTCTTTTCTCTTCAGGGATTCTGTGAGCAGTAAATTTATCTGTCTCTATGGTCTCTTTGTGTATAATTACAGTGTCATTGACATTATATTTTAATGTTTGTACTAAAGCTTTAGTTTTATTAAGTAGATTAAATAATTCGTACTTTACATAAATCAGTGCGGTCAGGTTTTATACCAAAGATTTATACTAAGACTCAGGCAACACTGATATAGATAGGCAGATTACTCCATTCATTAACAAAAAAAAAGTAGTCCTTTAACCTTTATAACATCTCAAACAAATTAAACGTTTTATTGGAAAAAAAGAAGAATGATTGAAGATTAGTTTGTAAATTTGAATACAATTAGTAACAATATGTTAAAAAACTGAGCTTCTCACTCTACATGGTTAATCTTTTATATCAATAATGTACATAAAAATTATACAATAATTATTTAATTGTAGAGAATTTGTGATCTAAGGGGTTTGTTAAGTTGGTAGTAGGAAAAACCTGTAAAAAAGATCGTTGACATTAAAATGGATATTACGTTATTATTTTTATTCGAGACTCGTACATGTTGAATGTTAATGTTATCTCTGTCTGTAAATTAACTGAATCTGTATTCAAAACATTTTTATATTTTACTATGTTGTTGTAGTGCCCTGAGGAAGGCCAAATATAGAGCCGAAAGCTTAAAAAAAGGACCCCATACCCAATAACATCCCAAACCAGATTATAATCAAAATCTATCATCAGTTGGTCAAAAATCCGAATAACCTTATAAATCAGTGCAACCTCTGGAGATAAAAAAAACCCTTAAAAAAGGTCTTCAAATAAACCAACAGCCAAGAATAAAGAAGTAGAGAATAAATTGTATAATATGTTTTATTGTATTTATTATTATATAACCGTTTATTTAGATTAACAATGTTAAAGTTCGGCGTCTCTTGTGATAAGAAATCCACACGAAAATTAATGTAAGTTAATTTTAAATAGACAAAATTAATAACAAGATACTCCGATTCAAAGATTACTTTTTAAACATTCATCGTTGGCACATATAGATTATTACAAGTTAGACAGAAACTTTTGTGAATAAGCGGACATAAAGGATGTTTTTATAGTTAAATTTCTGAATTTATTAACAAGGAGATTACGTACGATTTCACATGCTTCGTGAATTTTTGGAAAATTCGAAACAACCTCAGCCGGGGAAAGTTGGAAGAACCGTGCAGATGTTGGGTGGAATCAAGCTAATGCTATTACAGGCCGGTCGGGCGAGCACGCTCCTTCTGTTTAATAAGTCCTCTTACACCAAGTTCTCACCATGTCTCCTCTCTTAACGACTTAGCGGACGCCTTCCGATCGACTAATTCTTCGCACACTAAATTCACCCACAAAAACTAGAATAAATTAAATATTACTCATATGTTTTTATCATTAATAAAACTAATAACAAATTAAAAAGGAAAAGTCTTACAATTAAGGATAAAATTGCAGGAACAATAGAATAAAAATATACAGTACTTTTACGTCTGATTAGGCGTGCTGAAATATTAATTTGGCAAGCGAGAAACCAGTGAATTTAACAATTCTATCATACAAATACACCTGCCAGTGATGATATACCGTAAAACAATATTTGGCCGGGTACTGTCAATTAGGGTTAAAGACTGAATTTACAAAATTATGTTGTTGAAACAAATTTGAGTTGTATTATCGTGAACCAGCTCACAAAATTCTCATTCGACCTCTCCTCTTTTCGTTCACCTCTCTTACTCGCACAAACGCAAAAATTTGCATATTTTTGTCATTTGTATGATAGAACTGTTTTGTTTTGTAAACATTTATTTGTATTAATAAAGCATTATATGTATGTATGTATGATACAAATGATTAAAATATGCAAATTTTTGCATTTTTTATATTCCAAAGTTCTCGTTACTAAAACGCTTATTTCACGAACGTTTACAAGTATAATGTTGATCACATCTTAGTGTAAAATTAACCTAGTTTTGAATGGTTTTAAGGGATTTGCCCAAAACCTTTTAATTTTGGAGTTATTATCGTTTACCCGAAGCAAGGTATTGAAATCTACAGAAATCAGAAAAAGTGAAATAACTCCGATAGTGTTGAGATTAGGACCATAGTTAATTAAGACTATTTGTTTCTTTTCTGAATATATAAACTGCTGGCAATGTTTGTAATACGATTAAGCTATATATAGTGGTAGGCTATAAATTTTCCGCTATGTATCTGTCTCTATCTACTTCTCTCTAATTCTCTCTTGCTGTCTCTCTGTAAAAACATACCTGTTTATATTTATTTACACGAAGATACTTGTAATCTTTCTTCAGACAAATAAAAACAAGTGTACATACTATTTTTAACTAACACATAACTAATATGCAATAAAAATATTAAATCCATCATAGTTCATGGACGGATTGACTAATTAACGTTTTTCAATTAATTAATATTTATGAAAGGTATTGGCTAAGATAAAAATGCGAGAGGTTAGTTTGAGATGGGAAGTTAGTGTCCGAGCGGATCGAAGCCGAGGGTTGTGGGTTCGAATCCCACTCGTGTCATTGACTTTTTTATCCTAATCAATATCTTTCATAAATATTAATTAATTGAATAAAAATATTGTTAGGTTTTTAACGTGGCAATATCTTACAATTTATTCTTTTATTTTTCGAAAAATAATAATTTAAAGAAGGGTTTTAATAGCATTGACTATTGTTTTGTACAATTAGAAATTGGTGAGACTGGGTAAGTACGGTTGATATAAAAATTTATAAATTTTTCGCCGTAAATCTTTTAGGAGCTTAGTCGGTTTCTCTGAACCTTATGAAACGATAAATAACTGTCGGAATAAAGAACTTGTACACCCCTTTCTACCCCTTTCTTCGCCTGGCCGGTTTAAATTGAATTCTTCTCAGAAATGGGAAGGGAAAGGCCTTGTTTATTTCCTTATAATTGCCGCTCCGACCGGAGTGTTTGTTTGAATGATTGGTTCTCTGATTTGGGAGGATTTTAAAATTTTAATTCCGCCAGAAATCTACGAGAAAATGAAATGGGCCGAACGTCGGCTGAATCGATTTGTCTTCTTTATTATTGGGGACTTTAAATGTTGTGGTCTTCGTTTTAGAGAAAGAACAAATTTTATATTGTAAATACTATCTTTTTTCATAAAATCTTTTTATTTTTTTTGCTGATGAATAAATGTTAATAAATACAAAATAAAAATATTAAGAAAAGGACACCAAAAAAACTAAGAATAAAATCAAATTTTTCAAGCAGTTTTAGTTAAAAAAAAATATCAACCGTTCTCAACTACGTCGTTAGGAAATTTAGCCTGTGTCATAAATACACTGTTGAACACATTAATTACCATTAAATTTTCAATTATGCACAACGTTTATTCAATAATTTACTCAATTTGGACTTAGTTGTTGTAAAAGATTAAACTAATATGTACTTTGCAAACTTCCAAGTTCTTTCCCACATAAAGGCGAAAGTATATTTCCGTTCCGGAGACAAACTTTACTTGACAACAATTTTCTGATCAGCAAGCTTCACGGTGAACTAAGTTCGGAACAAAAATAATAAACGCTCCACGGAGCAGTGTAGGTGAACGAATGGAATGGTCTTTGAGGGTGTCCGAATCCTTAACAAATAATTATTTTTAACGTGGAAGAGGGGTGATTTTAGCAACCACTCATAAGGGTTTACGTACTAAAATAGAAGTTACTGGATGGCAGATCTTAACTACCTTTTAAGTACTACTTTAAAAATGTTTTAAATCTAGTACAATGACAATAAGTCATACATCGTGAAATCAAGTGGTTTTTCTTCTTCCTTTCCTGAGAAATAATTAATTTAATCGATTTTAGCAAATAATGTATAAAGAAAAAATATAAAAAATGTCGACGCTGTAAATAAATACAATAACTAAATTACTAACTGACAAAATTTGTAGTTTTTTTAGAAGTAGTAGACGTAGGGATCAGAATTTATTTTTCATGAGCTGTAATTTCAATTATTATTTTAATCACCCCTTAATTTAATCATCATTAATCACCCATCATCCCTATTGACGCACTTTAATGGTACGTGTTTCAATTGTACGGGTTAATAATACAAATAAATGTAAAATTATTATTAATCATCTGTCAAACACACAGATACTTATGCACTTTTGAAAATTTAACCCCTTTTCATCGCTGCATGTAATTTTTATATTTTTGTAGTCATCTGAAATACCTAAACAGAAATGTAATAATTAAAATATTAATACCCCGTTGATGTAATACCTCAAAATGTTTCTCACGTGTGATAACAAAGATTTTTTTGTTTTCATTTTCATGTTTTTTGTTTTTTATTGTTATCATTATTTGCTTAACACAGTTAAACATTAACGTTGAATAGTATTGGGTTGTCCGGAAAATAATGCAGGATTTTAAGTTTTCATTAAAAAAAATCTATATAAAATATTGTGTTTACGTTTACAGGATTACTCATTTGTATGAATGTCAACACTTATTAATCCTCTTCCAAATGATATTGTTTGTTTACCTCTGTAGCATTCCGCTACTTGGAAATAATTCAGTCATCCTTATAATGTCAAAGCGAGAATTTCGTACGATTTTCTTTTACGAGTTTAAACTCGGCCGAAGCGGAGCCCAAACGGCTAGAAACATTAACCAAGTCTGGGGCGAGGGTTGTGTTAATGAGTGCACTGTGCAAAGGTGGTTTAAAAAATTTCGGGAGGGAGATTTCAGCCTTGAAGATGAAGAAGGTCGTGGAAGGCCTTCCTCTCTTAATGATGATGTTCTGCGATCAGTGGTGGAAGAAAACCCCAAAACAACTGTTCGAGAACTTGCAGAGCAACTCAGTCAGTAAAACGACCGTCGCTGACCACCTCAAGGCGAGTGGAAAAGTGAAAAAACTCGAAAATTGGGTTCCACACTCATTAAACGATCGCCAAAATTATTGGAGCTTGGCTATGAAGCTTTGCCTCACCCACCCTACTCTCCGGACCTCTCGCCTACTGACTACCATTTTTTTAGACACCTGGACCACTACTTACAACACATAATATTCAAAAATCAAACGGAACTGAAAAATGCATTTATTGACTTTATCAATTCTAAAAATTCTGAATTCAACTCAGACGGAATTAATAAGTTACCAACACGTTGGGAGAAATGTATTGAGAGTATGGGAAATTATTTTGATTAAAGAACATTGCTTTAAAGTAACTAGTTTCTTTTTTTTGTTTAATACCAAAATCCTGCATTATTTTCCGGACAACCCAATAAACATCACTTAATGCAAACAAAACAAATACAATTTTTAGACGATTGTAATGCCATAGATCTTGACAATAATCCATCGTAAATATTAATTTTCAAAGGCTCCTTTTTCCTATAAAATTTTTTTGAGTTGTAACGTGGCCGGGGGGGGGGGGGGAGCGCTTCAGTTGTCTCACTGGGCTGAAGGGCTGCGTAGTTTTGCGTTGGTTTAATGGGTTACGATGTGAGCGAGAACTAACGATTAATTACATGGTTTTGCTCAAAATAACGCATTAAGAACAAAAGAGGCGTTGCGTATGTGATACTGATTTATGATACACGCTTTGTGACTGTACGTGGCGTGCTCTTGACGTCGCATAACGTGGGGTAGCGCCGTATAGTGTCGAATCGGCTAATGTGTTCCCCGCTGTAGGGAGCGTTGATAAGTTCTGAGGAATTAGAAGGACTGCTTTCCTTTGATGTTGGAATTTTTTCGGTGCCCCACAGATCTAATCCGTATGTCCAAATCGGTTTCAGTAGTGTTTACAAACTGTAAGTTTCATTTTTACGGATACGTGTGATGTTCTTGATAATAATTTAAACAGCAATCTAAAGTGTTTGTTTAATGTATAGGTTTTAATTCGTTTATCTTAGTTCTAGGTCAGACGGGAGTCGAGTTCCAAAGTAGAGTACAGAGTCAGTTTTTCGGGAAGAATTATTTACAGGAATATTGTTTGATTGGTTTTGTTTCGGAGGGTAAAAGTAATAGTAGTTGCTTCCATTTATCTTAAAGCCAAAAATTTGCTTTGTGGGCTATTTAAGCACGCGTGCATATCCTTTGACCCGATAGAATAGTATGATAGTATAGTTGCGTCAACGGCAAAGGAAGGTTGGAGAGAAGAAGGTGAGGTAAAGATGAATAACAAGATTTGTTCTAGCACACTGCCCTGCAGCACCCCTGCTCCCAAAGGGCAATATTCGGAGTAGCCTGATCCTTGGTGAAGGAAATATAGTTTTGTTAAATAACAGCTGAGGATTGTACCTACAAGGAGGGGGGCCGCGGTAGCCGAGTGGTTAAGGCGTCAGACTCTCGGCTAGTAGACCCCGCGGTCGTGGGTTCGATCCCCACCGTCGCCTCTGGAATTTTTCTGACGCCTAAGGGGACCGGTGGCCGCAATTAAAAGAAATTGACACGGCACTCATCAATGGGAAGGGGCGGGACGGGATCTCAGCGACCCTGAACCTGGTCCCAACCCCCTTCAAAAATGAGTTTCTTCGATGGAAGAACACTGGTACAACGGGGGCTCAAGTTCACTTTGTGTTGTGAGCCCTCCCCCAAAAATGGAGCCAGGGTATAGTACAATAAGCTGTACAGCTGCAGTGCTCAGTCCCTGGTATCCATCCATCCACATCCATCCATCCATCCACCTACAAGGTTTGGAAGGGCAAGTTTTTATTTTTATCGGACACCCTCCAGCGACACGCGATCAAACGGTTGTCTCGTCAAAGAAGGCCCCCCCTCCTGAAGTTATATAATTTCTCACAAGTCATGAAAATATGTTGTGAAGCTGAAGATAAGTTATGGAATGTTGAGGACGAACGCCGAACTGTGATCTGGGAGACGGCTGAGGTAGTTTAGCATATGGATCAAAGGTTTGAGAAGGACCTTCTTAAATATTTTTAGGAAGTGAGAGGATAGCCCAATTGGACGAAGAAGCTTTACGAACGAGTATGCAGGTTTTGGAAAAAGGACGGTATCACCAAAAGTTTCAATAAAATCAGCGATCTCATATCTCGTTAAGAAGCTAGAATCTGACTTTTAATAGTGAGACGTCTAGATGACGTTATATCTTTATTTTAAGTAGTTCTTACCTACATAGGCTACGAAACAATTTTAAAACATGCAAATTCTTTTAATTTATTTTATTTGTTTTTAAATTGAGGTTTGACCAGGTGAATAAAAAAGAATAAATTATCTCCTTCTAAAAATTAAACTGACTAGTAAACCACTTATGTCGAATGGCGATGATATACATAAAATACAAACTTATACAATAATGAAAAGTATCATACTATTTTAGAAGGTTTGTCCTTTTTGTTGATTTTACAAAATAGGATTAAAAGATTGTTCATCCAAAAATTCAATCTTACATATTCAAGCTTCGGATTAGGCTCAGTTATCTGACGGAATTGATACCGTGGGAAAAGCCATCAGGAATTAAACCGCGGTTTTGTCTGCCTTTTCAGGAAACGCAACAATGCATTCCGCTCGCGGAAGACTGACGCCGTTTTAA
>CM077099.1:38605633-38620444 GCA_039619505.1 Cimex hemipterus
AGCGAGATTCGACGGACCAGATAAGCCGTTTTGACTCTAACTACCTCCAACAGACGGGTTGCTATCTCCCATATCGGTGGCATCTCTCCCACTCGCTCACTACCGGCTCGTTTTTCCTCTCTACAATATTTCATGATGACAAAAATCTATAAATATGTCCATATATATTATATTTACAGATATATTTATAATATATATCCTTGAGGGCTCATTACAAAAAAACGTGATAATGTAAAAATATTTTTAACTGTAAAAGTAATTTATTGCTTTGAGTTTGAATTATTGAGGTAAGAAACTAGTCACGTTAGTAGTAATTAATTAAACTTCACGAAATGAGTTTGTGCGACGAAATCATACACAACACTGAGCATAAACAGGATACAATAAAAGGCGTTAGCTCATAAATTCACCTGAAGAAAGTTCTGATTGTTAAGGAATGAAAATAATTAGTAATAAAAACCTGAAATTACTAGTTAATATCGTAGAGTCGGTTGAACCGATGCTCTTTTATTTTAATGGACTTTTATAAGGTATCCCGTAAGCAAATTCCACTAATTTATTTTATCATTTTAATAATCTTCAAAATCGATGATATAATACAAACGAAACAGCATGTTTTCACATACAAAAAGTAATTTTATTATTGGAAAAATATTAATAACATTTTTTGTCAGTTTTCCTGAATGGATTTGCGTATATAACAAAATGTGCATTTGTATTCCGTTCGGGTTTTTACCGTTTATCCTGGCACGATACGTATTGGCCTGCGATAACGGACGTGCCTTTTTTTACCTCTACTTTGTTTATTACTGCATCTATTTAAAAGTATATTTTTTTATATATAGGAAGCAGTGAAATTTACTTTTAGATAAACAAGAACATTCAAAATGGAATCGAAATACTTAAAAAATTATTAAAAGGAATTTGATATCGATTTAGAGAGATTTTAGTAGAAAGAAATCATTCTTGAAAAAAGCTAGTATAACTAACACACGTTAAAGGCAGAGGATATGCTATATCCGACTTACACACGTCCACCTTATGAATTGCGTCCACCATAAACGACATCCACAATGCGATGGGCCGGTGAGAGTCGTCACCTATTAGTAAACTGAAAAAAACTAATAATTCATAAAGAACGATGGACCTACTTTCAGTTAAACTTTCGCAGATTATCATTTCTTACTGGTTACTTATTAGGTATGCACATATATGTCCACAATACACGTGTTTGCAGGGTTGAGCCCATCACTTCTCGCTGTGCTACCAACACATTACTGAGATCATCTTACAATTTATTTTAATAATTTACAAACATTGATTAAATTTAACAAATAGATGTAGGATGTGGAAAATTTCAAGTTATGTAAAACTAAATAATAAATTCAATCGAATTATTTTTACTCACTCAAAGTTTGTTTTCTGCGTGATTGTGCCATTCTTGCGTGTCGTGTTAAGAGTGCCAGTGAGATGAGACTTCCTTCCTTCCTTCCCCACCACTTCAAAATCCAACGTATATAAACACAAAATAGCAATATCTCTGTTTGTAAATCCCAGGCCCTGAAGATGATCTCAATAAAAGATCGAAACGTTGGCGCGATAAAGAAAATGTTTTTCTGATACCTACATCACACCAGACCGCATCTCACGATATCTGAATAATTAATTATCCATTAACGGTCACTAATCTCTACGAGATAGATAAGAGATTGCCCTTGAGCTCGGCATTGATAAGAGCTAAGGCAAAAAACTACATGATATGATTAATGAAAGTTCTGATTCCAAATCCAATTTCCAAGCCAGCATAGAGTGGTTTGAGAATTTAAAAAAACGTCTCAATCTACACAGCTTGAAATTGTTTGGAGAAGCAGCGGAACAATTTCCAGCGACACCCCATAAAATCATAGAAGACGACGGATACTCACCTCAGCAAGTTTTCAGTGCTGACGAAACGGGACTTTTCTGGAAGAAGATGTCGAATCGCACGTTCATTTCAAAAGCAGAAATTTAAGGCGGCCAAAGATCGTATCAGGTTATTACTTTGTGCAAATGCTTCTGGTTGCAAGTTAAAGGTGACATTGATTTTCAGATCCCAAAACCCAAGAGTGCTTAAGGGAAAATGTAAAGATGAGCTCCCAGTTTTTTGGAGATCGAACACCAAAGCATGGGTGACTAGTACCTCAGTCCAAGCATGGTTTCATTTCTCTTTCATCAACGAAGTAAAAAATATTTTTCTAACATAAAACTTACCATAATTTTTTCAGTCATGGTACGTAACCCTCCTTATAACATAGGAAAATAGACTCAACATTTGCGGATTTAACATTCACGGTAATTGTCAGGAACCAAACCCACTCGAATGTTAAGGGATTACTGTACAGTAAAACAAGTTCTCTCTGAGTATTGGAACTGGATACTCAAATACTGGCTGCTGTGCTCAAGAATAATTCACATATAGGGTGGCAGCACTACGCGTGCTCTAGACGGAGTCAATTTTCTCTTCAATTAAGAGGAAAACACTCGACAACAAAATGAAAAAAATATTGAACAACCTCAGCATGTTGGGACACATACATGGCAAGACCTATTCTCAATATGGTGACTATGATCTCTTTTTCTTTGCACCAGGTCTTCCGAGGGCCACCTATCAAGAATGGTCTTTTCTGCCGACTTTTCCTTTTAATTTTCTTCCAAACATGTTTTTATTGCAGTTTTGCGTGGTTAAGTCCGGAGATTGGGACCTCACTGCCCGTCTCGTCAGTCTTTATTATCATCTTACTTTTAGGACAATTTACTTCAATGGATGAATTTATTAACGAAAATAAATTTATTTTAAATTTTTGCGAAAGTGTGGGCTGAGATGAAAAAAACCACTTGAGCTACCGTGACTTCCCTCTTTTTGACAGAATTCACATTTTGTGTAATCGATTTCAATTCTCAGCGACTCAATGAAGTAGCCATGGGGAGATTTTACGAAATGCTTCAGCAATTAATACATTGATCCAGAAGTATTTTATTTGGTCCTAATTATCCGAAGTAATTATTTCAATTGATTTATCATTTTTATGAAAAGTGTGATTGATGAAATGTGAGTTCAAATTGTGACACTATTTTTTTATTTCAACCACATTTTATATAAATATTATAAATCAATTTAAATAATTACTTTGGATAATTAGGGCCTAGTAAAATACATATGGATTGGCGAGAAAGTTGAATGAATGAATATGAATAAAAACCGCTCAATAGAAGGTATAGCCGAATGGAATGAAAAGCCAATTTGGCATGCAAATTTGCCGGAATATAAAGTATCCAGTTAAAAGTACATATATCTAAGAAAATCAGTTGTTGTTTTTTTCAAAGGCCTTTAATCTCCCGATAATGTCCCAGAATGTTTTATGTTTTATTCTAAGCGGCTCTTAACCTAAACCACTTACTAAATGTTTAAACTTAAAACGTACATCTGTCCCAATTTATTTTTTTACTAGGTTCAACTATGAATCCTGGAATATATATAATCCCAGAATTTGATGGGTATGACATTTCTATCACTATATTTTGGTGTGAATTATGATTGGCTTCCAACTGAAAAGAGATTACAATGGTAGCTTAGCATATAGATTTAGGTAAGGATATGGATGTTGGTATGGATGAATGTCGTCACGATATGGAGAGCAGTCATCGACGGAAATCATAGTACCTCAGCTACTTGTGAAAAGTAAATATGTGTTTTTAGTTTTCGTTTAGAATATATAATTAGTATGGGAAATAGATGAAGTAGTTATTGTAACGTATGAATATATTTTAGTGCATGAAAGTGTGAATGAATTTATTGAAACAGACAAAAAATACAAGTTGAATTTGTTTTGTGTATAAAATATGAACATAAGAAAATGTACATAAAGACTACACATAGCAAAATAGGTGAAATGCCAATAATAAAGAAGTTGAAATTATTAAAAAATTCTTCAGCTAAATATAAATATCTCCTACAATTTTAAATCTAATTACCATTTATTTTTTACATTGTTATTCATTTTTAAAATTAACAAAAAAAGTAAAATGAAAATAAATTATTTGCACTTTAAAATGAACCAAGCAATCGTTAGGTAAATATCAATTTAAAACTAAAACAATTAATATCTTTCAATTAATTAAGGTTTATAGTTGAAATTAAAAAAGTCCTGGTGGATGGTGGTCACGATAGCTCAAGTAGTAGAGCAGTGGCGTATCTAGCCGAAAATCATCGGTTCGAATCCCGCTCGTGACACTGACTTTTTTATCTCAACTAAAAGCCATAATTAATTGAAAGATATTGATTTGTCAAGCGGATCAGGAAAACTAGTGAATATATATACAAAGTTACAGTTTCAAAATTCTATACAAGAAGACCCGGACAGAGACCATCTGTATAAGTCATGAGATTGTCTAAAATAAATAGATGTTTAAGCAAGAACATTTATGAAATATTCTTACTTTACACGCCATACGAAGAAGAGACTTACCGGGCAGAAGGTGGCTTTAGGTTATTCTTGTATGACCTATGCGTAATTTTTTCGGTGTGGCCTTTTCCGTTTGGGATCGATCTCCGTGGGCCAGGGACCAACATCTTTCTTAACCTGATCTCGACAAACAGTCAATGATTTTCAGCACCAACATGCAATGAAAATTTGTTAATAAATGAATTCCGTCAAAAAATATGTATTTCAATAAATAAAACTACAAAATTCTCAGATAAAAAATGAAAATTTACGTTGAAGGGGGTACCTTTGAACCATGCTTTTCACTTTCACTGGTGGTTGGTAAAATTAACATTAAGCATTTTATGTTTTCTTTTTCCAAATTTTACTACTTTTTATTTTTGTTTATAATTGGAAAAGTAGGTGCTTAATAAATTTTTATTTTTTTATAAATAGTTTTAGTCGCTTTACTTATTTATTTTTTAAAATTCAAAATAATTTTTTGTTGAACAGAATTCATTTATTAACATATTAACATTACAAAACCTAAATTCTTTCAGTGTTTACCAAAAAATAGGTCTTAATTGCAAAACTAAAAAAATTGACATAGTGTTCATTTAAGCAGATGATGCATTGTTTTTCGTTTGGGGTGTCCAAAAACGCACCACCCTGGATAGAGTATCGTAAATATAAAAATGCATAATTTGGAACAACAAGCAACGTACCAACTTTAGTTTAAATTTGTCATTCCACGTCCGTAGCTTTCTGTTCATGGCAGTGCATTAAGTAGTTAATAGATTGATAAACATATTGTCTGATTGTAAAAGTACATAAAATTATTTTTTCTATAAATTCCATATTTAGTATTCAATATATTGTGCTTTGGTCGATTGTAACAAGATATCGATAACATCGTTTATTGTTGTTTTATGAGCATTTTTTATGCATTTTTTATTTAGACTGTTCAAATGGGACTATTTTAATTTCCCAATGGCTAATTTAGCAATAGATACACTCCAGCCTTCACTTTAATTTCATTGTTTTTCTAATTGAGATAATCTCGCAATTTTGGTTTAACTTTATTTTTCAAATTATTTCATAATCGATTCCTTGATCTAGTGTTTTTTGAACGAGATATCGATAGTACTATTTGTTCTCGTTTTATGATAATTTTGCCTTGAATTCATAAGTTTAAGCCCTATTTTTTTTTTTTTTTTTTTAATTTAATGCAAGTATCATTGGGAGGGTGACCGAAATATCCCCTTGTTTTCGAACTGAACAAAATTTTCCTTAAATCCATGGCAAAGAGTCTTCAGCCAAAGTGGTCTTAGTTTAGGAAAGTTGAGCTACTTACTTTTCCAGAGGAGGTAAGCGGCTCAGCCGATGTCAAGATCACGTCAAGTCGAGAGCTCCGCCGTTTCAAGCTTTTTAACGAGTTTCCCTTTGCTGTATTTCTCTTAAGATAGCTCGTCAAACAGGTTTTGACAATTTTTAATTATTATAGATTTTTAAAAAATGAAACACTATGGCCTACAAAATTAACTTTCGGTTGCTTTTTTCTTTGAATTTTAATCGCTTACAATCTTTTTCAAAGCCAATATTTAAGTGAAACTGATGCTTTTGAGAATTATTTAAATATAGAATATTTGATTTACTAAATATTTCATTATTTATATATGTATATACAAGAGCACAAAAATATTTAAGACGGATTTGTAATTTGTTATGACAATGCACTGTAATTAACCAACCATTTCCAAAAGTGCAGCTTTGTTTTTAATTTAAACAAACCCTTCCGACTAACTTTCCTATATACACTCAAATATTGCAGATAGATTGGGAAACTTGTTGTCCGGAGTTGAGGAGTTGGACGCAAGCAGTTTAATCCGAATGGATTCGACATTTTACAATGTTTAACAACAACAACAAAGATCGTCTCAGAGGGGCCACTAACTAATTGTAGTTGGATGTTGGAAGGTGGACTTCTCGTTCCCCAATCTAGCTAAAACCACCTACCACTAACTCTATCACCTCCTAATGTTTATTCATACCCAATGCCGGTGACGACCGATACAGGTATTTTGTTCTTTTTTTCCCTGGGATGGTAATCTATCAGTACCTGTTCTGAAATAATTATCTTCGAATTATTTTTATTAATTTAATAGTGTAATCTACGAAATGAAATAGAGTGAATTAAATTTTTGTCGGTTACCAACCAATTGAAATATATTAAGGTACACACAAGTAAAGAAAAAATTAAATCAGCACAATATAATTTGAACAGTTTCTTCTTATTAACCTTGTATTAATTTAGACTATGAAAAATGTAAGTACTAAAAGTGTATTACACTGCAAAAATTTTCCCCCAATTGATTTTTTCATTTTCTCGATAAATTCTGCCCTTCATTTTTCTCATTGTTTTTATCGATAAATTTTATTTTTATAAACTTTTTAAATTGGCTATACCAAATCGGCAACCCACACATTGAAGACACATTTAATCCTTAATCTAAAACAATGATAAAAGATATTCCAATGTTTCCTTTTTACGAACTTTAAATGTTTATTCACTCTCACTTCAATTCAGAAGCAATAAACGGTTTAGTTTTCATCTTTGTTTACTTAATTTCAATTTTTAAACTTAAAAATGCCACTTAGTCCTGAGGACGTTGCGCCTGGTGTGGCACTTATTGATGATGGACGTTCTCCATAAAGTATGTCTTATTACAGTCTCAAGGCCTAAATGACCATTAGGGTCGCTGCATTTAAATTAATAAAAAAAAAGTTTGTCCAATGCAATCGGAGTTCCGTACGAAACACTGCGAGATGCCGTTAAAGGTTTTCTAGCAACCGGGTCCTACCATAGAAGGCCCGGTTCTGGACGCCCTATGATAACAGAACCGCAGGATGACCTTTTTTGACGTTGTGAAATTTGCGAAACCCGCGCCTTGCTGTTGTTAAAGCGATTCATCTGCTCCAGCAAGTTCGAGGTGTCCAAATTTCCGAACGCACTGCTCAAAGAAGATTAAATCAGTACGGACTGACAAAACGCAGCCTTGGTCTGCTGTACTTTTAAAGATGAGTGTAGATTTGCTCTACGATCTCCAAATGGGCGAAAGTGAGAGGCGAAGGCGAAATAGAAAGTACATAGCTTGTAATTTTTCCCAGACCCAACCTTTTCAAACGTAGCTCAGTGATGATATGGGCGGGAATTTCAACGGAGAGCCGCACAATATAGGTTGTTGTTTGTGGCAGGTCTTTGGCAGTCGCTATGTGCATGAAATTTTTGAACATCATGCGTTGTCTATCCTTCATGAAATCAGCGTCAATCTTATTGTAATGCATGATAATGCCATGCGCATGCCCCTCGCTGAGTACTAACACACTTTCAACAGCATAAAAAAGCCTTAGTCCGGCCAGTCCGTTTTCCAGAGTTGAATGGATTTGGGATTGGGATCGGGCAATTATGGGATAACCTCAAAAGACGAATAAGCGCACGTCCATCAATTCCTGATCTTGGGTTGTTAACCTCCAACAGAAAGACATTTATAAACTGGTAGAAAGTATGCCGAGGCTTCTTCGAAATGTAATTACGGCAAGCGGAGGAAATACGCGATATTAAAATGTTAATTGGAAACCTAAAACTTTTAAATTTTATCTATCCGTCTTTTTTTCATTTTCCTTAGGAATTTATACTTTTTACTATTTAAAACACTGATTCAATTGTTAGACGTAAAAAAATAAAATCTTGATTAATATTTTAAAATATATTCAAATCAAATTATATTACAAATGGGTGGATTTTGGGGCCTATCAGTGTATTTTCTAAAAATAGTAAGTTATGGATTAAAAATATAAACCCAGATTAAAAATCCGTTACGTTTTTTTAATAACAAATGCCATTACCTTTGGTTGAGATAAAAACACAGTAGGAAGAAGCCACGAAATAAATATTTATGAACTCCTACGGTTCAGAAAGGATTTTGTTGTTTATGTGTATTTTTAAATATTTTGCTATGAAAAAAATGTGGATTCAGTGCAGCATGAATTTGAAACATAGCCGGCTTAGATAAGAGTGTTAGGTGCGGTGCTGTGGATCCATTAGCGGCTCTGTGGTAAGCCGATCTCCTGATTGACGGGACTCAAATTAATTTCCGCAAAGTCAGTGTTCAGCTCAAGGGCTGCGGGTTGCGGCTTTAAAGTCGAAAAGACATGCAAAGTGCTGCGTGACAAATGATTTCTTGATTAATAGCCGACGGATCCGAGTACCTCAAGGCAACACGGGGACGTTTTACCGTCTTTTCGGGCGGAATGACCGAGTAATCAACATTCTGTAGAGGCCGAAGGGCCTTAGATGGCGTAAATTAAATAACAGTTTCGCGATAAACAATGAGGAAAATATGTTACGGATAAATTTATGAATGTAATTACAACAAAAACGTCACGGATTTTTCTTCTAGTCAGCCCGTTTCACTCTGATTTAGTATTTTTGTTCTCATTTACAAACTACTTTTTTGAATAATTTTTTTTAAACGCTTTCAATATAATATTAAAGCAATTTTTAAACTTGGGCATTTTATAATTTCTTACAACCTAACGTTTTAAAATGAAAAGACCTTATATCCGATCCTTGTCGAATAATAACCAAATACGTATTGGTTTCAATATTTTAAATAGGTATTTATGTAATTTTATTGGGTTTAAACTAAATCCATAGGGTTTATGAATATTTCATTTTTATCTTTCTTATGATTTCAAACGGCTCTGTTAAGCTTATTGTTTACATACTCTAAACAACGGATTAGTTACCCTGTTTTTCGTTTGAGACGTTATATTTTGACGTGTTTTTCTCAGCTTTGTCAGACTCATTCAAATAGATAACAGAGAACTTTACATGAAAGGTAGCCCCAGGTTGCAGGAGGGACCCAAATTATGGTACGCTGATGGATCAAAAATGGAACTGAAAGAAGTGTTAAACAGTCGAATTATACAATAACAAAAAGACTTGGTCAAAATCCCAAGCATTTTCCACGTTGAGGTTTATGCAATCCGACTCTGTGCACAGGAGTTGATAACAAAGACTGTCGGCAGCAAGAAAGGAACTAATGTGTATGCGTTTAGGTTTAAACTACTCTAATAACGCGTAAATTGCCTATTTGGGTCTAGGAAAACAGCAAGATCACGTGAAATGACATGAGCGTACAGTAGGAAAAGAACAGGCTGATCAACTAACCAAACAAGGGTACCAAACCCACACTGGGCGAAATAGAGCCTGTGCTAAGGTGAAAAAAATTGCTTGAGAAAGAAAAATTAACTACTACATAAAATTTTATGATTTGTATAGTAGTAGGAGAAAGTACCTCGTTTGCTCAGTTCAGATGCGAAACTTTTATTTGTAAGTCACAAAGTATTCTAGTATGATACGTACCTCAATCTACAGTTGATGATGACAAAATTTAAACTTTTCTCAAAGCTATCGGATACTCAATGCCACGAGAAAAGGTAATTGTACTCAACGTATCTCACACAATTGTGTCAACGCTTCTGATAGCAGTTAGATATGTTTTTCGGTGCAATATTTGATTTTAGGTGTTGACCGAGAAGTGTTTATTGACCGCACCTCAAGACCCATTTTTGAAAAGATTGATGACTGAGGATAAAATATGAGTCGTTTAGAGTGATGATAAGGGAAGAAATGTCCGAGGGATATGCAGTTAGCATAAACTTTCGACAATAGAAAACAGTTAACTTAAAGTCCGCAGAAAACTAAATAAAGGAGTTATTGCTCAAAACCCTTACTTACAAATTACAAAATGGACGATGGCAACATTTAGTGGAACAAAAGTTCATATGCTGCTTACAATGTCCTTGAAATTTCATTGAATTTGATTTGAATTTATCTTTAATAACGCTACGAATTTAGTGTACAAACCAATATGATACGTAAACTGAGTTTTGAAAAAGTGATTTAGCATTATTATTGGGAAAACTAATATATGTTTCATTCATTTCTTCAGTTTTAGCTTGATAAATCCAGTAAGATAATCCATTTTGGAGGATAATTAAACCATCGAAGTCAGTACGAGAGGTTTAATGTCCGTGAGCTTCTTGGTTCATCTCGTTCATTCTTTCTGCCTACATCACCATCAATAAACAGAGTGCACTATGTGGATTTTATCTGTACTGAACATTCTGGACCATTCCTGCTAATAATATAATGATTTGTTTGGCGGAATAACAAACTTTAGATGGTACAGACCCTCACTTCAATTAAATTAATATGAAACATAATATTTCGGTTAAAATATGACCGCTTTGGTAAACCACATAATGTTGTTTTGCAGTAAGACACTTATTTTACGTTAGATCATACAAGTTTAATTCATATTTCTCTCTCACTTAGCTTTACCTCTTTAGCACATTTTTAGCATTACTTTTTAAGCAAATTAACAAATAATTTAATTAAGAAAATCTGGTGTTTTTTGACTAAAAATGTTTGTGTGAGTTTAGCGGCTGAAACTCCGGAAATATTTCTAGGATTTATTATTGCTACAGTAGTTTAAAAAAAATCTTAAAATACGTACAGGCAAGTTTTTGTTTCAGTAGAGAGTAAATTAAGGATTTTATTTCACAGAATGAATATAAAAGGATTTTGCTACCCTCCAAGCAAAATTATAAAGGGCGACAACAAAGATTCCAACATGAATATTGATACTCCTTGTTTCTTTTGTGAGCCTCCCGTAACGGACCGGCTGAGAATCTCAAAGTAACGCCTATGCGTTAACAAGTTATAGTAGGCGAAGCTCGCACGGACTTGAATAACAGTTGGCCTTCTTCATTGTCGCCAGGACCCTCGCACGAAATATAAATATTCTCCAAGGGGTACGCGCCGAACAATGCCGGAACGTTCAACAATTATTCACAAGTAATTCTCGCTTCTGGAAATATTTCATTTCTTTGTTTTCTTCGCAGCCTTGTTTTGTTTTTTTTTTAAATTTCGCTTCGACCCTATATTGTTCCCTTTCTGAGAGACTCATTTGCAACACTTAATAAATTGCCGTCGGTCCCATTCTTGACTGTTTTGGAATTAAGGTAATTAAAACATTGTTTCTCCGATGACATTTATTATTTTCGGACTATTGGCACGATTTAACTAGATTTTTCTTATCTATTTTGAAAGAAGAAAAAACGGGCATTTTTGAGGATCGTTCAAGTTCCTTTTGACAGATTGGAAAATTCCTAAAGAGTTGGAATATCCACCAACATAAACAACGCAAAGAGGGATATAAACGGTGTCATGCACACCCAGAGGAGGAAAATGAAAGAGGAATAAAGAAAGCTCTTATTTCCCAGATATAACAAAAATTAACGTCAACGGAAAATGGTTGGGCATATTATTTCTCATTAGATCAACTGAAAGAAGAAATTATATTTTCGAAAAGGCAGGTAGGTGCAGGAATGTGGAGGTATTCAAAGTACATATAAATATTATATATCCAATCAGGATAATCCTCATATCCTTGCGACGACATTTTTTTCTTTTTCGTCTGTCTAGATGGTCGTGGACTCTACGACCTTCTAAATCGAAACAAATTTTGAAAAATTAGGTATTAGAATTGTTTGTAGAAATGATGTTGATCGACGTTTTGCAAATTTTTTAATGGTAGTTCTACCCAGAGATTTGTTGTTTAGTATTATCCGGATTTCAAGCATTAAAGGGTCATCATCAGCTGACAGGAGTTTTAAGCACGTCTCTCGATATGGATTGTAAACGTGACGTTGTTCCTTGTCGACAGACATCCTTCACCTTAAATTAAATTTGCTATTTAATCACCCAAATAATTAATTTATTGTTGTCGTGCATTCGTCAAACAAATTTTGATTAAATAACACAATATGTGATTTGAAAAAAAAAAGTTGAAAATTTAGACTCGTTTGTGATTAAGCTAAATCCGCGAGACGTCCTCAGGCGATCGGGGTGCGTTTGGGGATGAAGGATCGTCTCTCCGAACAGATCTCCCCCATTTCATCCTGTTATAAATATGGATAGAGAAGGGTTTGATAGGTGTAGCCTGGGTTTGGATGAGTTGTTGGAACGGGTCTGAAGGGGAGTTGACTGATGTCGGTTGGGTACCGGGTGATCTATCGGCCTCGCAGACACTTAATTTGCCTGTTTTGTCGGCCCGGCGGGAAAGGGTGCAAGTCTGCATTCCAACCCCGTGCCAGAACGTCCCTAAGTAAATTGCTGTAATTAAAACTTATTAAACAATTCGAGAGAGTAAGAGAAAAAATAAGTCTATAATATATTTCATTCGACCTGTCATTTTGTTACGGGAATATGAAAATTATAATGCAAAATACAACTTTATAACGGTTCTATTTTGCACTTGCTCTGTGAATTTTGCGAGCGGGTTCACGATTATGCATTTACAACTCAAATATGTTTCAACAACATAATTTTGTAAATTCAGTCCTTAACCCTAATTAACAGTACCCGGCCAAATATTGTTTTACGGTGTGCCATCCTGGTGTCAGCATCGCGAGCGGGGTTCGAACCCACGACCTTCGGTTAGCCACGCTGCTACTATACCACTTGAGCTATCGCGGACCTCGATCCACTCGGACAGCAACTTCGCATCCCAACCCCACCTTTGGAGTTTCCCCTCCTTTTTGACATTTTTCTATTGTCGTGTAATTTATTTGATTCTCAGCGACAACTGAAATGGCCAAGGAGAGTTTTAGTGAAGATAAAAATCATCATTTGTGTCCGAGTGTATCGAAGCTCAATCAGTAGAGCGGCGTATTTAGCCGAATGTCGTGGGTTCGAGTCCCGTTCATGACATTGACTTATTTATATGAACCAATGCCTTTCATAAAGATGAATTAATTGTAAAAAGTCAGGTCAAGTCGGTCAATCGGACCGCGCACTCTAATGGAACTAATAAACTATAAACTAACTATAAACTAACTATAAACTAAATCTAATAAACTAACTGAACTAACCTCATTTTTTGGGACTAGATATTTTCCTTTTGTACCTTCTATGTTTTTTGTTCAAACAGGCAAGCAAAAGCACCATTTTCAGGTCATTTTATTTATTTTTTAGTTTAAAAAACCCAGAACTATACAGTATATGACGAGGCGGCGCATATAGACGATTTTTGTCGTCCTAACATCTAAACAAGATATCAATCATTTATTAATAAAGTAATCATTTTATTCGACATAACATAAAGTACATAAAAATATGGATATTCGTAGATGAAGGTAGGTGTATTAGTATGGGTGAATTGCGCCATTTAAGTACTGTTGTATCTCCGTTTTATGCTTATAGCACACCGGTGAGTCCTAGATCACAAAGGGACTTAATCAGTTGACCCGGTGGTTCTTCAGTAGTTTTTCTCTTCCACTGTTACATTGTACACCTCAATACACATCCTCCTGCGGTGAAGTGGAGCATCACACAGTTAGTAGGCGTGTTGATCCTCTGCTTCTTTGCAGAATCTGCAATTGTGTTGGGTTATGGGATCTCATTCAGCCTACAGTGTTCTGTCAAGAATCCCGGAAGTATTCGGAGTCTCCGCTGCTTCCTTTGATGGATCCTGTTCGTTCGTTTTTTACAAAGTTTGCTACAACTTTCTTGGATCATTTAGTGAGTGAATTCCACTGTTTTCTCGTTTTCATTTTGTTCTTTCAGATAAGGTACTCAATGATAGTGTGAATCTATTTATGACAGAAGAGCTCATGACTACCAGCGATATGGCAGGCCCTTTCCTCGAACTTCCTCTCTCCCGTTGCCCTCTACTCCCACATGTTCTGGGACCCAGCAGAGGGGTGCTTTATTTTGTATACCTAATCTGTTTAATTTAGTTTTGCAATACAGCACCATCTTTGTTGTTGTTAGAACTTAGTGCCTGATTGTGGCTTCGTTGTTTTACATGAGAGCTATATTCTTTGTATCATTTATTCATATTGAATTGTATACATATCTTGATTGCGTGGTCTTCATCTTGGAAGATAATCGATATTCGTAAGTGTGAAGGCTAGGCTATTATATATTTCTTTCTCTCATATTTAGTCAACTTATGAGTTAAAGGTAAAAATTAATGGAGAAAAGCAAAAATTTGTGTTACCCATATACATTTCCAACGTATAAGAGAGGAGAACCATGTAAAAATGATACAATCAAAAGTTTCCTAATGCAAAAATTATTTAAATAGAAAAATTATGGAAAAATTAGAAAGATTGAATAAAAAAGCAGTGGCAAAAGAGAGGGAGAGAGTATGAGAGGAGAGAGAGAGAGGGAGAGAGAGAGAGAGAGAGAGAGAGAGAGAGAGAGAGAGAGAGAGAG
>CM077099.1:38620844-38638249 GCA_039619505.1 Cimex hemipterus
GAGAGAGAGAGAGAGAGAGAGAGAGAGAGAGAGAGAGAGAGGATGATTTCTACGTTACCATCTTCTTAGCATGGACAAAAAAAAAGGAAGAAAGGCTGCGAAAAAGAAAGTTGGAGAAGATAAATAAATAGTGGGATAGAGATAGATTGATTGGTAGTGGAACAGAGTAGGCAGAAAAAGGTAAAGGGAGAGAGTGTGAGTGAAAGAAAAGAGAGAGAGAGAGAGAGAGAGAGAGAGAGAGAGAGAGAGAGAGAGAGAGGGAGAGAGAGAGAGCTATCACATATATCCTCCAACTTACTTTTATCTTTAGTGCTTGTGTCTATAAATTTTTATCTTTATTTTGATAAATATATTGGGTTCCGGTATACCTTTTTTTGCCATTTTGAAGACTCGTTTTCCACCCATCTCGAGAACAAAACTTCGAAAAAATGTATAAGTAAAAATACTAGAAATTCTAAGTGCCTCTAGTGATGTTCTATCGTGAAATGACAAGGTAAACTCCTGCTCAAAATTAACGCACCACCTTAATTTTTAAACAGAAATTCTTTTTAGAGAAATCCAGCTAAATCTCTTCATGTTTATTCTCTTTTTTATGCTTCACAATCCCACAAAAGTAAACAAGAATTGTTTACAATCGTGTTAATCCGCTTTGAAATGGATTTGGTAAGATACACAAGAGTTTCCTCCTGGTTTATTCCTCAGTTTCACTGCATCTGCTTAACAGACACCATTTCTTTTGGAAGTTTAAACTTTAATTTAGAACTTATGGCGCCCATAAGACATTTGAGTGAGCGTGAAGCCGTCAGAGCGATGACTCTTCTTGAGGAGGGCTACAGCCAGCGACAAGTTGCAAGAATAATTGGATGTCACCATACCACCATCGGAAGAACTCTCCAACGGTTCAATGAAACTGGCAGCAACACACGGAGGCCTGGACAAGGACGTCCAAGAGCAACGACCGAGAGGGATGACCGATTTTTGCGCTTACATGCCCTCAGAACGAGGCAGGTGACAAGTTCGGAAATGAGTAGCCTCCTTCAAAGCACCAGGAATGTCTCAATTTCGGCTCCCACTGTTCGAAGAAGGCTGAATGAGTTTGGCTTGAGCAGTAGACGGGTTGCTTCAGGGCCACTACTGACCAGAGACCACCGAGTAGCCAGGCTGCGATTTGCCCGGGATCACCTCAACTGGAGTTTTGATGCCTGGAAGAGAGTTTTATTTTCTGACGAAGTTAGAATCGCTCTTAATTCTCCAGATGGTCGTGCTCGGACATGGAGACGAAGTGGAGAAAGATTTGCTCAGTGCAATATTATTCCTCGCGTCGCCTTTGGTGGAGGCTCCATCATGTTCTGGGGAGGTATCAGCATGGAGGCCCGCACAGAGTTAGTCGTTGTTCCAGGACGGTCTCTAAATGCACCAAGGTATGTGGAAGAGATCCTCCAACCTCATGTAGTGCCTTTCGCTAGGAATATTGGACAAGGCTTTTTATTCATGCAAGATAACGCTAGACCTCACCGTGCGAGATCGGTGGAAGAATTTTTAAATGAACAGAATATTGAGCGGATTGAATGGCCAGCTCGTAGTCCTGACCTCAACCCTATTGAGCATATCTGGGATCAGCTAAAAAAAAGGATTAGGAGCCGAATACAACCTCCTAGCAACCTTTCGCAACTGCGCCAAGCGGCATTGGAAGAATGGGAGAATATTCCACAAGAAAGGGTAAAAAACCTCATCAACAGCATGAGAAGACGCCTGGATGCAGTAATCAAAGCCAGGGGAGGCAACACCAGATACTGAGTAATTAAATTTGTGTTTGAACTTAAATGAAAATTTTTGACCTTTTCAGTCTTTTTTATGGAATATTTTTTAATAAAGTTTACCGTCCTTTTCTGCTTTTCATTTTCATTTGTAATGTTTTATTATTAATAACCTACAATACTAAAAATAAAAATAACGTTCAAAAAACACCTGAGAAAAACATATGGTGAAATATTGAAGTGGTGCGTTAATTTTGAGCAGGAGTTTATTTTTGCTCTCATTAATCCAAAAAGGCCCATGATGCGAGTAAATTACCATTCGTAATTTTAACTTAGAAAAAAAAACTTGGAGCCGTACATTCTTTCATTCATACTTGACGTATTTTCTGCGAAAATTAAGACGTTCTTCCGATTTTTGCCTCCCATGAAAAAAATCCGATTTTACCCATAAAAGTACAGTTTTCTTAAAAAATTGATAAATAATTTTAGAGGCAATAGGCAGATGTGTTCCGAGAGTAATAGATTATTGGCTATGACATTGAACAAAAATAAATATTATGCTCTATGAGAAAATTAAATTTAAAGTTCGACAAAATTAACAATATTTTGAAAAAAATACTACTCATCTGACGAAATTTTGTTAGCCCTGATTATTTTTGACACATTCACAAACAACCTTGTAAAATTTGACTCGCAGTTGAACGAAAATTATTTGAGAAAAGTGTAATAATGAGGAGGATTTTTTCTCATTTAGATAAGATCGGTTTTGTGTCCTAAATAATATGTTAATTATTTTTTATAAAATTTAATACTAAATCTCGTTTTATTATCATAAAATGGGTATAAATGTTCAAAAATGTTTTATTATTGTATTACTAAAATACGCCCCAAAATTGAGAATGGTAAGAAGAACCCTAAAGCTGAAAAAATGAATTATACTTCAATAAATTGTAGTAAGGGGCATTTTGAAGATGTTTAACTATGCGTTTTTATTAAATTTAAGTAAACTCATGTTCCAAGGATAGACGCTGATCAAGTCCTTACAATCAATCCTTACATTTTCGCTCGTTCTTTTTTGCAACTATAAGCGTTTTTAATCACATTTGGACATCTGCATACTCTGGTTTTGTAAAGATGACAATTTTATTAGATAGGTGTTTTTTGGTTGGATTTTGGATATTTTAACAGGAGACTCGTACAAATAGTCATTTCATGGTTATTGTGGAATTTGGCCATTTGAAGAGGGATCTCGGTTGCGGCTCGCCGAGCAGGGAATGGTTTGCGGTTCTGTGAGGCATCCAGGGCAAATTTGCTGCGGCTTCGCTTGTTTCGCCTCCTAGGACGAGGAGACTTCTTGGCCTGAGAAGAGAGACAGGGGTTTCGTCAAGGAGTCGGGGCGGGCTCCTCGCCGGCCAATGCCGGGACCGCGGGGCGTGGCCAATTCTCTGCGCCGTCTAGGGCAACGGAGACGGGAGTGAATTTTCTTTTAAAAAACCAACCCTGTCCTGAATATCAACCACTCCAGCTGAGAAAGTTTTCACTCGTAAATAAATATCCGAAAATTCGGTTGGAATCGGTAGAAAACACACAAACTGCGGGTGGGAGAAGAGAGATTCAACCCATACATTAAAAGACAACAGGATGCTAATATTTTATTGTTCATTTCAAACTACACTGGGGAAAAAACGTTTGGAAACAGTTAACAAAATTTTATAGTTGATCTCCCTCTGTCCAAAATAGGTCATTTTCTCATAATGAAATTACTCTTATTGTACGCAACAACCCAATAAACTTTTTTTTTACAAAGCAACATTGTGCCCTTAATTTGTCTCATTGTTTTTATGTGGAAAGCTTAGTGACCGTAAATCGATAATTATTCAGATATCGTGAGATGCAGTGTGGTGTGATGTAGGTATTGGAAAAACATTTTATTTACCGTGCCAACGTTTCGATCTTTATTGAGATCATCTTCAGGACCTGGGATTTCCAAACATTGTTTAAATTTATTAAAAATACATGTAGGATGTGAAAAAAAAGTGAATTTATACAATGCAAAATATGCTTTTTATATTCAATCAAAATATTTCTACTCACGCAAGGTGTTTATTATTCAGAATTATATAGACGGGGATAAATAAAGCTAAATTATTGGGTAATTAGACTATGAGAAAAATATTTGATATGTGGAATGTAATGTGATGTATATGTATGTTATCTGTATTGAATTTGATTAATGATGTTGGCGTAGCTGCGACTGAGTTTGCATGTATCTGTTCTGTAATTGATACTGTGTTTATCATTGTTGATGTAAACCATTTCTAAAAAATTACGTTTATGTTTGTTTTGTTCTGTATGTAATATTTTGGAATTTTGAAGTCAAAACTGTGTTGGTGTTCAAAGTGGTGGGTTGCGAGTGCTGTATGACTTTGGTTGGGGTTTTTGCAATCATAGATATGTTCCTTTACTCTCCTGTCCAGATTGGGATGTAAATTGTCGGACAGTTTAACAGTAGATTACGTCAGATTTATTTGTAATTTAATTGTAAAAGGTGTTTGGATTGTTTTATAATTTTTGAAAGCTATTTGAAGTTATCGGATGAGAGAAATTTGTTTAATTTATGTGATAGGCCTTGAATAAATGGGATGGAAATGTGTGTTGGTTTGTTTGTTTTTGTTGTATTTAATGTAGTATTATTAGTAATAGTGGATGCTGTTAGTGTTGAGTTGTAATTGCTGATTATCCTGTTAACTATGTGCTTAGAATAGAGATTGTTTTGGAGATCTATTTGTATATCTTTATGTTCTTGTGGTGGAATTATTCATGGCTTAGGGTAATCATTCTGTCAAGTAACCTATTGGCCGTGTTTATTATTGTATGAAGAGGATGGTGAGATGTACAGTTGAAGTAGCGATCCGTATTTCTTGATTTTTGAAACCAATCTGTGATTAATGTGCCATCTGGTTGTTTTATTACGAATGGATTTTTTTTTGTTTTCGATTTCATGTGTAAATTGTAGGGGTGGATGAAAGCTAATAAATGTATCTAATGTAGTTTGAATTTGATCTGTGGAAACTGCTGTCAATATATCATCTATTTAGTGAGGAAGGGTAAAGTAAAAGGAAGTTGTGGGATGATTGTATTTAGTAGATGTGACATGATTGTGTCTGCCAGTAGTAGGCCTAGGTTGCTACCCGTTGCTATACCAAATGTGTTTGTAAAATTGATTATCGTATGTAAAATATCCGTTAACACAGCAGTGTTGGATCATCTTTACAAACGTGTTCTTTGATAGTTATGTGTGGTGTTATGTTGGGCCATTTATCTTTAATAATATTTAGTGTTGTTGGATGTTGGAAAACAGTGTTGAAACATCTAGGGGTATGAGAGAGTAGTGTGAAAGGATGTGGATATTATTAGTTTTGTTAATGAAACTAAATGAATCATTTACGTTATATGTGTTATATGTGATGTTGAGTATGTTGATTAGTTCTTTTGTCATGTCAACTCAGTCGCAGCTACGCCAATATCATTAATCAAATTCCATACAGATAATATCCCTCATATCGTCATCACATTACATTCCACATATCAAATATTTTTCACATATTCTATTTACCCAACAATTTAGCTTTATTTATCCCCGTCTATATAATCCTGAAAGGATAATCTGACCGAACCGTTACCAACGTCTTTTCCCTTCGTCGGTTCTTTTTACCTCAAAGAAGTCAACGCTTTATACAAAAAAGACTTTTCTATGCCGACTTCATTCCCAACTTTTTCAAGATCCAACGAACATAAGCATAAAACAGCAATATCTCACTGGCACTCTCCACACGACACGCAAGAAAGGACAGGAGTCAAACAAAATAAATTTAAACAATGTTTGCAAATCCCAGGTCCTGAAGATGATCTCAATAAAGATCGAAACGTTGGCACAATAAAGAAAATGTTTTACTGAAACCTACAACACACCACACTGCATCTCACGATATCTGAATAATTGTTTTTATGAATAAATTTTATGTTCATGCTATATTTTAAATTAGGAATTAGAGTTAAACACATTTCATCGTTAATCCAAAAAATCTCCATTTAAGCTAAGTGCTTTTTTTCCGTAACTCCAACGAGGGAATTTTCTGCCTCAAGGGCAAGAGGGAAAATGGCATTTGTATCCTACCGTTGACCACAATCCAGAATGTAGTATGTAAAATACAAATGAATTATTTTGTCTAAATTCTTCTTTACTTTCAAAAACATAAGCAAGACAAACGCTGTTCAAAATAAACATGTTTTCAATCTTATTTCATTTATATTAGTCCAAAACTAACTTATTCCATGTCAATCCGACTATACCATTATAGAAGATTTAATTTCTACCTTGATAATACACAACAATTCGGTGCTTCTGTTTGTCACATTTTTCAATATTTAAGTTGTAGTGTGGAAATAAGATTTATCTATTCTATATCTTGGGTTATCCAGTAATACGTTTTTGCCTGGTAAGCCAAAAATTTAGCCCAATTGATTTTTTTCGTGTTATCGATAAAAGAAAATTTCTGCCCTTAATTTGTCTCATTGTTTTTATCAATAAATTTTATGTTTATGCTATGTTTTTAATTGGAAATATCAATTACAGGTGAACACTCTTAATCTTTAAGTCAAAGATGAAGGATTTTTCTATGTTTATTTTTTAAGTAATTTAAAATTTTTATTCATTAATTATTCAGAAATCGTGAGATGAAGTCTTGTGTGATGTAGGTTTTAGAAAAACATTTTCTTTATATTATCTTTTATCATCTTCAGGGCCTGGGACACACAAACATTGTTTTAATTTAACAAATATATGTAGAATGTGGAAAAAAGTGAATTTATACTATGCAAATTTTTTTTATTCAATCAAAGTAGTTCTACTCACTGTGTAATATTTATTCAATTTTGTTTGAATTCGGAAGCAATAAACTGTTTAGTTTTCATCTTTGTTTACTTAATTTCAATTTTTAAACTTAAAATTGTCACGTAGTGTTGAGAATGTTGCGCGTGTGTCGCGATTGATGATGGACGTTACATTAGGTATGCGGCGATTGCCATCGGAGTTCCTTTTTTCATTTTCGTGAAACTGGGTTCTACCATAGAAGGCCCAGTTCTGGACGCCCGAGGGTAACAGAACCACAGGATCGGATTTTTTTTTACTTTTACAATTTTGCGAAAAAATATTACGAACCGGAACATTACTATTGCTATAGCGATTCATCAGATCCAGGAAGTTCGAGGTGTCCTAATTACCGAACGCACTGCTCAAAGGAGATTAAATTTGTATGAACTGATGGCTGTTGTGACCCGAAAGAGGACCAGAATTGACTAGAGTACACAGAATCGCACGGCTCGCATCTGCAAGATTTGCAAGAGAAAAAAAAGATTAAACCGTACGGATTGACAAAGCACAGCAATTTGTCTTTGGACGATTGGTCTGCTGTACTTTTAAAGATGAGTGTAGATTTACTCTACGATCTCCAGATGGGCGTGAAAGAGCTTGTAATTGTTCTCAGAGACAACTTTTTTAATGTAGCTCAGTGGTGATGTGGGTGGGAATTTCAATGGAGAGTCGCAGCACATAGTTGGTTGTGGTTTGTTGAGGGTCTTTTCCGGCCACTCGCTTTGTGAATGAAATTTTGGAACATCACGCGTTGACTGACCTTGATGAAATCACCTACAATTCTATTCTCGTACCACTTGTTCATCATCATTTGAGAAGTAACTATTACACCGTAGTAAACGTTCTAAACGTTGTCAACAATAGTGGAGCGCTAGATCACGGTTTGTGAGGGACAGTTTTTAAAATTTCGCATTTATGAAGATGGCTCACTACGTGGTCTGCTGGATGGCATCCTATTCATTCACGTTCATATCTCTTAATAATTTTCCAACATGTACCTGCATTTTTATTAACAGTCCTTCTAATTTCCCTCAAGGTCATACCTTGAGTTCTTAAGAAAACAATTAATTCGCGAATGAACTTTGATACATCTATCGTGAGAGCTAAATTTTTTAAAGATATTTTTTTACGAGGGTTCTCAACAGCAGAAGTCATAATTCAGGGTGCTGGTGTTTTTGAAAGAAAAAGCCCATTTGTTATTATGCATTGCTGGATTCGAACCCGAGCCCTTTACCTTACAGTGATGAGTGCCATGTTAACGCCTAAATCGTTGCGGCCACCGACCCCACGTTAAGCAGTTGTTATTGTTGAAATGCGTTATAGGCTTAGTTTATAAAAATTTTTACAGATTGTTTTGCGTTAAGGAGATGTCTTTTCGTTTCCTATGTTTTTGTTAAGTATTACTGATTTGCAAAACTGTTATATTTGGGTAAAATAAAAGTTTAATGCTTGCTGTGTAAAATAAGAGTAGTTTCATTATAGGGAAGTAACCTTTTTCAAAACAGGGGAGCATAAGTGTAAAACTGGGTCAAGTGTTTCCAGTCTTTTTTTGCCCAGTGTACATATCGCACATCCACGAGAAAAGTGACGGAAGTAACGTGAGTGAAGGAATACATAATTTTCTTCATTATATAACATAATTACGTTATTTTACTATTATCAATATTTGAATTTATTACGGTATTTTTATGTTTAAGGAGAGTGTAAAAGTTAATTGAAAACACAAAACTTGAAAAATCCCTCTGTACTACCCTTAAAAACTACCCATTTTTTGAGTTGTGTCTCTTTTTGCATATATTGGCACTCAGTAATTTAAGGTGGTTTGTTTGCTTTAACGATAGTGGTGGGCAATGAATGTCTATAAAAGTATTAATGTTTTTTTGTGATAGTAACTGTAACATACAAACCTAACAAACGAACATAAATATACATGTAATAAAGATTATTTTTGTCTCAAATGTACTTTACCTCTGGATTCAGAGCTAATTATTAATTTAAAATACAAAACTAATTTGTGAGATAAAATTGTTATTAATAATTATAAATATTGCAATTAAAACATTAAAAATCGTTGTAACTATAACATGAAATAATAACTTAAATGACAACATTGCTAAAAAAATTATGAAAAACAATACTATAATTAAAAATGTCATTAAAATAAAAAAAAAATGAAACTAAAGTAATTCACGAACACTCTAGATCAAGGTTTGGTCTTGAAGAAAAACGCCAATTTAGTTGTTACTGCCAAGCTTGCGACCTATTTTATGTCATTATTAGGTCCTGTATTAATTTCACATAACGAAAAACATATTTGTACAATTTATTGAACAATTATTTTCATAAAATGAAAATGTGGTTCCGGTACAGCGTAAAATCCTTCACTAAACAAGAAGAAACTGACGTAACATGAAATATGCCACTTTTCCTGTTGAATACCCACAACGATGCTTTAAAGCTCAACACGGAACTATATGCCAATGTTGATCAACAGTGACAGTAGTAACCACCAATTTAAAAATGACACATAGTGCTGCCTAGTGTCATTTTTCTTGTAGCATCATACTTCGGAATACTTCAAAAATAAAATAATCCGGTTTTTATAATTTTTCGACTGATGTCACTTTTCTTGTAGTCTTGCAATATATGTATTTTTCCTGTATAATAACCAAAAAAAAATTTAAATGTAAACCAGTTACGAAATTCATCAGTTTTAATCAAATTGATTAAAAATGTTGGTACGAAAGAAAATTTACTATAAACACCGTAAAACAATGTAGTGATAGAATACAATTTAGCTTACTACATTTTATTACCTAGTTTTGTTCCTAATATCACATATTAACTCCTCTGGCCTCGCGGCGGCCTTACGTTTCCCAGGCATCGAATTGATGGTGTCCATCCTGATTTTGTTGAACTACATAATAAGATGATGTGCTGGAAATAAATTGTCTTTTCCTCATTAAGTATTTATTATGTCAGGCACGTTCGGTCTAATATCGACTATCCTAAGTGTTTCTGAACAAATTACGCGCCAAGTCCATAGATGTCCAGATATCCACTTCTGAATTTATAAGTATGTAAAAAAATCCTCAAATCACTTTACAAAAAGTCATGATGATGGTAGATGTTAGATAGAAGCGTGCCTGGCGTAATAAATGCTTATTGTGGAGAAGACGATTTCTTTCCTACCCATCAACCTAAGCAACGAGCAAATCAATGATCGGATTTCATTGTATGAAATAGAATCCCATTCTTCAACAAAATGCTGTTCAACGGTTGTTGGATATGGCAAACGATGTTTGTCCCTTCTACTTATCTTGCCCAATAAGTGTTCTGTTTGGGTTCTTGTCAGGAAAACGTGCTTGCCAATTCATTGTACAATCCGTACCTACTCCTGGGCGACAGCTTCCAGCAGAACTTACTCAATGTACCCTGCTGCAGACATGTTCCATTGTGTATAATAATCAGTTCGGTATGGGCATGGACGTTGATTCATGCCCATACGAATCTGACTGTCTTTGAAAAAGGTTTGATTCAGCCGGGGCACATGAAGCAAAGCGTTCTCCACGCCATTAGAATGTCCATGGGAGATGCTGACTTACATAGACGCCTTTCTTCTCGCGACCTGAACGCTTGCTTCCTCAGAACCTGATGGACGTATGGAGACTAAGCTATTCTCAAGAAGCCGTTTGATGACTATTTTAGAACTCACTTTACGGATCGTCTCTAAACCGACGTACATCGCGAGCGACCAAAAATGTTTTCGTTTGAGACTTCCGGTTATCCTAAACCGCTATATAACAACGTGGCCAAAGCACCTGCTCGGTCCAAGTCTTCTTGACTTAAAACTATGCTTTTAATACAAAAAAAAATTAATTTTTTACTCTAATTTATTGATTCATCAATCGAAAACAGTTTAAAAAGCTAATTAAACACTCGATAAGTTGCCTTTGGAAAGGATGAAATTGAACCGATTTCCTTCATTTTAATTTAAATATTGTAAAAGGATTAATAACAATCTATAAAAGTAAACCACAAGTCATTATTGTCATGTTTACTTTTTAAGTCCACTATTACTCTTTTTACCTAGTTATTATGGAGCATAAATACAAGTGGGTGTTTTTCTTTCTTTGGATATATGTAAATCGAATAGAAAGTATTTTTTATATGTCTTAAATTATATTTATGTATATAATAATGTGAGAGATAGGTGTGAAAACACATACGCATTTTTGACTCTCCGCGAAAAATTCAGTGTAACAAGCTGGATTCGAACCCACGACCTTCGACTAAATACGCCGCTGCTCTCAAGTTCCGTCTGACACTGACTTTTCTTATCTTAACCAAAACCTTAACTGATTGAAAATTATTCATTAGATGAAAATGAAGAATGGTCTTTCATCTGTAAGAATAGAATTTAATAGAAGTTTGTAATTTGAGGATTTTATTAGACAACAACTTTGTTACATACGTTTATCTCATATCGCATTATAATAATCATTTAATTATCAATCAGAAAAAATGATAAACGATACATATCGACAACTATAAAAATAACTATGATTATTTCAACCGATCGTTGTATAGCAATTAGACAAATTTGATATCGGACTAACAGTTTTGAGTCTGTAAAGTACAGTTCTTGGTAAAATGTTGCAAACTAAAAAAATTCATTTTAATTGCCTCACACATTTTCTTTATGGTTTATAACTAGTTTTTTGTTATATTACATATTTTACTTTTGATTTTAAATAAACTATTTGAATTATTGTAGTCAAAATGAATGAGCTGCATAAACGTGAACTTTTAAAACGGTCCTTGTCAAACCGCGGACGAGCATACATATCGACAACTAAAGAAAATAACCGTGTTTATTTCAACAGATCGTAAAATAACTAGTATACGAATCCGAGTTCGGACTAACAGTTTTGTGCCTGTATATGCATGTTCTAAAATTTTGAAAGCTTAAAATAATTTTAATAGCTTTGCTCATTTTTCTTTATGGATTATAACTAGTTTTTTGCTACAGTATATATTGTAAATTGATTTGAGATATTTTTTTAATTATTAAGGTAAAAATAGTGAAATTTCACCAACCTTTAAAATCGTTATTTTTTCAAGACTTTCAATTTGCTAATCTAAAACTTTCGCCCAATTTGTACCGCCGAAAAATTTTGATGTCTAATTTTTTAAACTTTACGACTGCAAAAATAATATGGTGCGTATGTTTGAATCGATTAGCAGCTAAATTGACATTTAATTTGAAAAGGTGGGGATGAGATGGGAAGTTAGTGTCCGAGTGGATTGAAGCCACTACACCTCAATAGCGCAGCAGCGGCGTGAGTTCGAATCCCGCTCGTGACTCTGACTTTCTTATTTCAACCAAAAATCTTACATAAAGATTAATTAATTGAATTAAATAAAAAATGATCGATTTTCAAAATTACTTTTTTGGCACTACTGTAAAAATTAAATTAATCATTTACTTAAAAACAATAATTGTTTTAATATTTTATGATCATTGAAACATCGTATCCACAATGGTCGTAGACTTTTAATTAGAGGTTTCATTAAATATAAATTCATTCCGACTCCCAACAAAAAATGGACAATTCCAGAGAAAGAGAAGGAGAAAGTAATAAATACATAATTAGCGGACCGTCCAAGTTTTAATTTATGACGAGATAATTGGATAAGGGCGAGGGCGGCCGAGAGGTCTAGGGGTAAGAGTGCTGCAGGAGGGAAAAGGGAGAGGGCGGAATTAGAGGGCCTAGGGGGTAGTTCTGCGGACAGTCCTGACTTAATGAAATCGCCATAATGTAATCCTCCGGTCCTGTCCCCTTCACGTCCAATCTCCCTGTTATCTTTTCTCTCGTCCATTTTCCCTTATCTGGCCACCTGGCAACAGATTTTAGTTTCAAAGGAGAATCGCATTATTTTATTATTATTATTTTTGTTGTTCAAACAATGTTTCCCACCCATACCGATTTAACAATTACAATCCGGCTTTTAATAATTAATTTTATGATTATTAATGTATCATAGAATCATGGAGCAAATCATTTCATACACATTAAAAAATAATTATTTCTCTATAAGTTTATTTTTTAAAAATCCATAAAATACCGTATAATGTTTGACAAAAAATTCAAATACCACCTATTTATTTTCTTTAGTTTCTAAATAATAAATATGCTTTTTTAACTTAAAAATACTAAAATCATTTTTAATTATTGGTCAAATTAAAAAGAAATATGAAAAAGATTTTAATTGCAATGCTTTAATTTTAATTTTTTTATTCCTGAATCTTTTATTAAAGTAAATGCATATTCAATGTCGTTTCAACAAATAACAAATAAAATGTTTACACATTTTCAAATATTATTGAAGTATCCCATAGACAAAAATAATCTATCAGGCATGAAGACACTTAAAAAGAAAAACGCAGTTCCTTCATCTAGCATTACAGGAATTAATTTTCTCGTTGATCTCACCTTTGGAACCGTTAGTCGTAATTCAATTAATTTTTTTTTGAACAAGTATGAGCATGAATCCCCTATTGAAACTCCAATTCCAATAACATTTTCCAAAATGGTGGTCACTTTGCTTATCTTAATTCTCCATATTTCCCTAATGGACTAGCAGTGAAGGAACTAACGACCAATTGTCTAGTGAAGACGAATAAATATCAAATTCGTGTAACTGAGTTGCAGAAAGCAAACGATGGAACGAGAGGGGAGAGAGGAACGAGAAAAAAAGAGAAAGACAGAGAGATAGAGAGAAAGAGGAAGAGTGATAAAAAAAGTATGTAGATAAACTAACCATAAGTTCGCAATATTATTCTGAGAATAAGACATCGAGGTCACGACCAAGTGAATATCGCAAAGGCAGTGTTTGTCAGACTGTGGTCTGGAACGTCACTGGCAGTGCCAATTCGAGACCTGGTAGTGGATCTTAATGCATTATGACGTTAGGAGAGGACAGAATACTGTCCTTGCTTCGAGACGGAACCTTTTCCATAATGCAATGAAGTAGAAGATGTTCTGGCAGCATATGCCTTTTTGAGACGACCGGCAGCAAGAGCAATTCAGGAGAATATGATGCAGCGAGTGCCTAGAAGAGAAAAATTCTAGTAGTTTACTGATGAGTCGCGTTTTTGCCTGTTTAAAATGACAGCAGACGCCGAGAACAAGGGATGAGTACAAGGCCCCAATTCAGTGAAGTTTGGACGATGCGATGGAAAGATTTCGGCGAAAATTTACACTGGAGGAAAAACATTGCTGTTCAAGGCAATATCCCTACACATTTTGTGAGCAGTTTAGAGAAATTGCTAGGTGAAAACTATAGTTCTACACACAATCTTTTTTTTCAGTTATCTAGTTATCTTTTTATACCCATTAGATTTCGTGATCCGAATAAATTCTTTCAATTAACTAATTTTTATTTAAGATATTGGTTGAGAGAAAAAAGCCAGTGTGTCGAGCGGGATTCGAACCAACCACCATCGGCTAAATACGCCGCTGCTCTACCACTTGAGCTACCCTGACTTCGATCCACTTATTTTTATAAATATATAAATATAGTTGCATAGACTAAATACAATAAATTTGTATAGGTAATATATAAAAAACGACCGTAAATGGCAGTATATGAAGTGATATGTAGGTAGTTATTTATACTAATATACTGATATATAGATATAGAAGTTTTATAAGAAGGAAGTTAGATGGTATCGATAAAGAAAAGAGGGTCAGGCTTTAGTTGGAAAATAATGTGAACATTGATCACAATCATATAACTTTTTTGAAGTGTAGAAATAAAAAAAAATGTCAGGCCTTATATAAGTAAAATGGAAGAAACTGAATGGGAGCGTATAAGTCTGGCCAACCCTATACATCATATATGGCATATCGTATATTGCTTACTACTATCTACTGCAAATTTAAATAAGAATGAGAGACGTGTCAGACTGTATCAAACAGTGATCTTGTACGAACAAGCGTAATCCTGGGATGAGTGTGTAGAGGTGCGATTCGAAGATATCGACTGAGAAAGACATGCTCGTTAGATATGACACATATAAAACATAATGTCATGTAAACGAACTTAATAGCAAATCAGAACAATCTCAACACGATAGTCAGACAGACTGAAACAGCGAGGATATTCCGACATAAATGTTTTGTAAAGGAGGGGGGCAATAGATTCTGCCCTCCCTAACTTTATGACAGGTATTATGACGAATTGGACATTGCGGTTAATTTTTAACGAACGGGCACTGCATATCTGGATGGGGTCTAAATTCCAATCGAGGCAAATAGGACACACGGGATCCGGGAGTACACGTACCCGAATTTAATTACCAGAGGGGTCGGAGGAGGAGAGAGACAGCTAATGAGTCGAGAACGGGGAACAAATTGGAATAGTTTTTGGTAGGGAGACCCTCGTCATTGGGATTTGTCGAGTCGGAAAGTAAGTGAGAGGGAGAGGCGGTGTTTATTTTACCCCCGGGAGAAAAAGGAAGAGGAAGAGAGGAAGTCTTGTCTTGAGTTAATTAAGAAAACCGTTGAGATTGAAAAATCGAGTTACCGAGTTAGAAAAAGCTTATTATGACCCTGGGGTGGGGATAACACATTCCTTCTCGATTTTTTACCCTATCCGCGTTAAATTAACCGAGCATAGTTTGAAAAAAATTTGATTTTAAATTATCCATGATCGCTATCCATTACCAAAGTGAACTTCATGAAGTGAATTTCATTGAAGTTTAACAAATTATTGGGTTGTCCGGAAAATAATGCAGGATTTTGGTATTAAACAAAAAAAAAAGAAACTAGTTACTTTAAAGCAATGTTCTTTAATCAAAATAATTTCCCATACTCTCAATACATTTCTCCCAACGTGTTGGTAACTTATTAATTCCGTCTGAGTAGAATTCAGAATTTTTAGAATTGATAAAGTCAATAAATGCATTTTCCAGTTCCGTTTGATTTTTGAATATTATGTGTTGTAAGTAGTGGTCCAGGTGTCTAAAAAAATGGTAGTCAGTAGGCGAGAGGTCCGGAGAGTAGGGTGGGTGAGGCAAAGTTTCATAGCCAAGCTCCAATAATTTTTGTGACGTTACACGTGACACATGTGGTCGAGCGTTGTCATGCAACAAAATGGGCCCTTTCCGATTACAGTATGATTCAGCATTGATGGTTTCGCCAGGATTTAAGAAGCTGTAGTGTATTAAACCAAATGAAGCCCACCATACCGTAACCATTACCTTTTTTTGATGAGTTGGGGGCTTTGGAAAATGTATTGGAGCTTCTCCTTTGTCGAGCCACTGTCCAGAACGTCTAGTGTTATCGTAGAGAATCCACTTTTCGTCACATGTAACAATTCTGGCCAGAAATGGGTCATTTTTGTTTCGACAAAGAAGTGATGCACAAACATCAAAGCGCCTTGAGGTGGTCAGCGACGGTCGTTTTACTGACTTTGAGTTGCTCTGCAAGTTCTCGAACAGTTGTTTTGGGGTTTTCTTCCACCACTGATCGCAGAACATCATCATTAAGAGAGGAAGGCCTTCCACGACCTTCTTCATCTTCAAGGCTGAAATCTCCCTCCCGAAATTTTTTAAACCACCTTTGCACAGTGCACTCATTAACACAACCCTCGCACCAGACTTGGTTAATGTTTCTAGCCGTTTGGGCTCCGCTTCGGCCGAGTTTAAACTCGTAAAAGAAAATCGTACGAAATTCTCGCTTTGACATTATAAGGATGACTGAATTATTTCCAAGTAGCGGAATGCTACAGAGGTAAACAAACAATATCATTTGGAAGAGGATTAATAAGTGTTGACATTCATACAAATGAGTAAACCTGTAAACGTAAACAGTATATTTTATATATATTTTTTTAATGAAAACTTAAAATCCTGCATTATTTTCCGGACAACCCAATAAAAAGCAAAATGTTGCGTTTGTATAGGCAATCTGGATTTTTGTCTATTTCACGTTTAAATAAAAAACAATTAATCATATCAATGGTCGTCAGACTAGTTTTCTGTATTTCCATTTCACATATCTTACAAATCAATAAAATAATTTAACTTTGAAGAAAATGAACAATCGGCAATTGTTCAGCAGTCTATAAACGTTGTTTTCTTAGTAGTTTGATGCAAGATAGCATGTATAAGCATCGTAAAAACGTAAAAAGTACCCGCTTCGTTCTGTTCGTTGTTCGTTCTTAAAAAATGCAAAATTGTTTTTGCCATTTCTTACAGTTTTAGACCGCTTGGATTTATAGAAGGCAAAACCTTGATATATTGGAAACACGTCTGAATATTTTAGCTAGGATTCCATGGAGATGACACAGATTACTAGACTTGGCTGTCATCGTGATTGTTCCTTTCGGCTTTCTTTTATCCTTATTATTGGTGTATGAATGACAATGAATTGGCACCCACCACTGGGTAGGAGGCTAACTAAGTCTTTTGCCAACACCAGCCTGAAAACAGTGTTAAAGCTCCAATCCCGATTATATTTTTTTTCAGTGCTTAAAAAAACAGCAAATTGAACTATAACCTTAACCAATCTCCATTGCAACTCTCTCATATCAGTCTTATATCTTTTCCCCCACGAAATAGTCGTCTGATTCTATGGGTACAAATAAGGATCTTTCCTGAAAGAAGGCAACGGGCTTATATATATATACTGTCTCTTATACACATC
>CM077099.1:38638649-38678761 GCA_039619505.1 Cimex hemipterus
ATGTGTATAAGAATATATATATATATATATATATATATATATATATATTAAATACATTTTCGAAACCATATGTTCTCTTCAGAGGTTGTTCAAAACTTATTTCTCATCACTGTGTCAAATTACCTGATGATAAATTTTTACAAAAATTTACTATTATTATTATCTAAAATATAACATAGCAGGTAACTTCATCAGATTTCGTTGTTCGATTGACCAAATGACATCTTTCAATTAATTAAGTTTTCGTTGAGTTATAAAGCCAATGTCACAAGCGGGATTCGAACCCACGATCTTCGGCTAGATACACCGCTGCTCTACCACTGGCAAAAAGGAGGGAAAATTCAAAAGGTGGGGTTGAGATAGGAAGTTTGTGTCCTAGTGGATCGAAGTCACGATGGCTCAAGTGGTAGAGCGCTGGGTTCGAATCCCGGCTCTTGACACTGACTTTTTTTATTTAAACTAAAAACCTAAATTAGTTGTACTATATGTTTTATGTGTGCTATGTATTTTATTGATATTGTATAAATATTATATTATATATGAATTGTATACACGTAGTATATTGTGTAAATATACTTTTTATCTCAACCAAAACCTTAATTAAAGATCAATTAATTGTAACAGATAAAATTTTCATAGGTTTTCGAGACATTTAGCTATTTCTCAAATTATGAGATTTTAACTGCTAGTTTTTCTTTTGTACGATCGAGGACATTGGGCATGGATAAGACTACAATGAAAGTGCATCAGTATTTATTGTTTAATGACTATTTGGTACCGCTGTGGTGCAAACGATATAAGTAATCCAATAACTCGGCGTATTTTTCATATTGTCTCATGAAATCTTTCGAAACATTCTCGTTTGATAACATCAAATCCCACAATGTTTCCCCCGTTTTGTCTGATTGAAATTTACACCCCTCCCGACCTACATAGCCGCATTCGGGAACTGATCCCAGTGATTAAATATTTAGGAACATCCCCTTGCATTACTGCCTTCGATGGTGAATAATTCATTGAAGACAACTCCCCCTTGTCACTAGCTCCTGATTACTTTACAATTTTAATCAACCGCTTCCCTTCACCCGACGAGCACTTCGGGGCTTAAGCGCTCCTACCTCTCAAATCGACTCTGATTTATTTCGTTAGATCCTTATACTCCACATCCTTAATTTATTCCCAATTTATGGCAAACTGTGATGTCGTAACTTTATTTCCTCGATTTATCATATTTTGGGAAAGTACTAAAATTTTGATAGAATTGGAGGAAAATGTTTCCAATTATTTACGTTTCTTAAGTAGTTGACAGTTAATATAATCATGATATACAGCATTATTACAGTGTATTTATTTTTTTCATACAAAACAAAATATTCTAGAAAGTTTGCATTAAATAATTTCTCAAAAAATGGTTTTAATGTTTATTGCTCACCTAGTATGGAAAATTTGTTCACATTTTCTCGCCCATACAAAGACCATCGAATAATGTAATGAAGAAAAGTGTTTTTGCTCGTTTTTAATTCCTTGAAGAAAAGTAGCGTGCCTACAAGGACAAACCGATCCCCCGCGACCAAAGTACGGGACGAACTCCAAACGAAACGGGGACATCACCGCGCATGAAAAAGCTCCTCTGAGGGAAATCCCAAAAAACCATAACCGGTATTGGGGTTTACATTCACTGCTATCATCCTCCCCCCCCCCAGAGACCTGAGGTAGAAAAGACACCGAAATGCTCCACTTTACTGAGCAGGCAGCACTTCCGCTCCCGAAACGCGTGTGGCTGGCCAGCCCTGAAAAAATAGGCAGCAAATGATCGGTACCGAGCAAATTACTTAGTTGTTCCTAAAACCGAATGGTGTGGATTTTTTACACAACAACTTGCAACAGCTAGTACACCTATCACAATCATTTCTAAAAAAATATCAGGATTTCATTATTAAATCTTATTATTAAATGAGGTTTTTTTGTAACTTTCAAACTCGGCCAATGCCTCGGAGGAAGTTCATCCGTTCCTTTTTACTTTTCTCTTTTTGCGTTAATATCTGACCTGTAACTGATCAGTGCCTTTCGACATTCTAAACTGCATATACAAGTAAGAAAGTTATTACAATTGGTTCTGATTCGACAGTTGATTATGGCTGAGCTTTCAGTTTGTCAAACCCCAATTATTTATTAACACGACAAGTTATACGTGAGAACCTTCTGGTTTCAGAGTATTAATTAAACTTAGGCTTATAAACAAGCTTAGTGTTCTACTAAAGCGTATTAATTATTCGTAAAATTGCATGGCATTTACGTACTTAACACTAACACCTAATGTAGTATCTGAGAAAATGACTCTTTTATTGTAAACATTATGCAAATTTTGACGTATAATAGCAATCATTCAGAAATCGTAAGATGCGGTCTGGTGAGAGGTAGGTTTTAGAAAAAAAAATTTATCGCGCCAATGTTTAGATCTTTATTGAGATCATCTTACAATTTATTTTAATAATTTATAAACATTGATTAAATTTAACAAATAAATGTTGGATGTGGAAAATTTCAAATTATTGTAAAAATAAATAATAAATTCAATCAAATTATTTTTACTCACTCAAAGTTTGTTTTCTGCGTGATTGTGCCATTCTTGCAGTGTGATGTGATGTAGGTTTCAGTAAAACATTTTCTTTATCGTGCCAACGTTTCGATCTTTATTGAGATCATCTTCAGGACCTGGGATTTCCAAACATAGTTTAAATTTATTTTGTTTGACTCCTGTCCTTTCTTGCGTGTCGTGTTAAGAGTGCCAGTGAGATGAGACTTCCTTCCTTCCCCACCACTTCAAAATCCAACGTATATAAACAAAAAACAGCAATATCTCTCTTTGTAAATCCCAGGGCTTGAAGAAGATCTCAGTAAAGATCGAAACGTTGGCACGGTAAAGAAACTGTTTTTCTGAAACCTACATCACACCAGACCGCATCTCACGATTTCCCAATAATCAAGTTTACATGTTAACCAAAGTGCAATTATTAAAGGCTTCCGATTAATATGACTCTGAAAATGTTGTAATTAATTGTTTAAAAATAATAAAACCATAGCTTTGATGAATAGAAAATGATTATTATTACTTTATTTATGCATACGGAAATGAAACATTTTCCTCAAAAACAAAAAACATCGTTTTTTTGGCTGATTAGCCTTACCATTTCATCAAAATACAAATCTAACAATGAGTAGTCCTTCCAAAACACAAATAAACAAGGAAAGAGAGATATAATTTTTTTTTAAATTTATATAGTTCATAAGGGCAATCAATGGTCGGGGAGCCTATGGCTCTTAAGGAGATGGCACGACGACTCATCACTGTAAGGTAAAGGGTCGAATCCAGCGGCTCTGAAGTTATTGCTTTGTTTTCGAGGGTTCATACAACCTTGTATTTGAAATTAGTTTAAAAAATGTACGGGCGTCGGTGGCCGCAAAGATTTAGACGTTGGCACGGCGCTCATCAATATAAGATAAAGGTCCCGGGTGCGAATCCAGCGGCTCTGCATTCAAACTCAAATTATTTTCAATTGATTAATCTTTAATTAAGGTTTTTGTTGAAAAGTCAGTTTTTGATATTTGACATTTTTCAAAGGAGGGAAAATTCAAAAGGTGGGATTGAGATAGGAAGTTAGTGTCCCAGTGGGTTCGAACCCAGCTTGTGACACTGACTTTTTATCTCAAACTAAATTAAAGATTAATTCTTTGATTAAACCTAAAATTTCTATGTTGTGTACATCATTGAATAAATGTATATCACATATTACATGTATACAATTTAAACTATGTTTATTAATTCCAGGCCCTGACGATAATAAATAAATATTGAAAAGTTAGCACGATAAAGAAAATGTTTTCTAACCCTACATCCATCTAAACCACATCTAACTATCTCCAAATAATCTTTATTTTTGGTTTTATCTGGGGGTAAAATATTTTAAATCGAAGTTGTTAGGTCTTTATTGACCACAAAAACTCCAATTATTTGTTTTTGGACCATATATTTCGGGTGCAATTTTTAAATTTCCGGCAACGTCCCTGGTCCCTCTTTAAACTATATATTAGTTAAAAGAAATAATTAGTATTTTTAGTTCAAGAAATAACAAAAAACCTGGGTTTATAATTATTATTTAACTGTTAACCAGATTTTCTTCTTTTTTATTGTAAAATTTAAAATAAGAAAAAAGGCTAATTTAGAAATATTACTGCAGGCACTAGCCAAATTATTTTCACAACGATTAAAGAATTTAACAGAGTGTAAATAAAACAAAATAATTCTATTCCTATCCCCCCATTATATTCTAATTTGTTAGTTGATTGTTTTTATTTTATATTTTCAAAAACTGTAATTTTTTCTGTTTAAAATGATGCAGCCTGTGATTGTTAGCTCTATGAGTATTGCGTAAAGAAAATTTCACTTCCCCCCAGTTGAAAAATCCCTTTGGGACGATGTCGTTCGGAAGTCCTAAGAATAAAAACCAGAGGGAAGAAAGTGTTTCAATTACGCGTCCATCGAGTGACGGCTCGCTTGGTTTTATGATGCCAGGCCCATCTCGACCCACACGGACACGAAGCCACTCATGTCGGATGAACGAGACCCGAAGCGCCTGGGGACACGCCGTTCGATCCCGCCCCTGCTGATTGCGCGCCCTCCCCCGAAAGCAGCCCCTCCGGGTTATGACCCCAGAAGCACATTTGCCCCCGATCCATTCAATCATGCCCAGAGGAGATCACGCCACTGGATATTGTCGTTATTCCCCTGGGACATCTCATCCTCCGACCCGGCTCCCTCATCGTCCCGTTCAACCTTGCTTCCTCTTTTACTGGGTCTTTATTCTACTTGACCCGAATTCCGGAAAAGCGGCGAATGAAACTATTACGACTTTTTTGGCCTATACATATCGAACTCCCTTCCCATATAATCACATGACAGATAGACACAGACTAGAGATCTTCTTAGTAAGTGACTAATGGAAAATTTCAGTATGAAGAAGTGTTATCACTGGGAAACTTCCGCTACAATCCGAACAACACATTCTGCATATTTACTAATCAATATTTGTAGCTGTAACTAACAAATGAATAATTAAATATATGTTTATCATTGCACGGTACTTTTACCTTATGCTTTTAGGTCAATAAATACTAGAATGAAGGCGTTATTTCACACCGGTGAGTATTTTTTAAAAAAAAGTTCATTGTTAGAAGAAAGATTTCGAGTTCCTGTTGAAGCCCGAGACCTGATGCTGTCCTACACCTACGTAATTTTGATATTAAATTTAGTACCAAGTTTTAAAAAAATTGGTGGAGTCATGCCTTATTTTCACGTCGATATAGATTTTATGAAAATTTGGTTTGGAAAAAACTGACGATCACAAGGACGAACAATTTAAAAATACCCCAGCCCGTGAAGATGATGTCAGTAAAGATCGAAACGTGGCACGATAAAGAAAATGTTTTCCTGAAACCTACATCACACGACACCACACCTCACGATTTCTGAATAATCATCGACTAGCGGTCGCTAATCACTATGCATTTAAAAATATCTAAAACTACCGTGAAACTCCAATCAAGATAGCAAAAAACCAAAGCTGTCTGAACGACAAAAAACTGATTTTGACCTCAGTCTTGGAGGAAAAAGAAGAAATTGAGAAAAAACGAATTCAGTTTAAAAAGTCCTTGGCAATGTTGGGACAGAGTCAGTTTTCAAGAAAATTTGATATCGCCTGTAAAAATACTTAAATGTGTCAATCTGCAGACATTTTTAATTGTTGTGCCTGATGATGACTTTAAAATAAGCCGAAAACCAGCAGACGGATTGGGTTCCATGCCTGTATTATGCTTCGCTAATAACCATTGTTATATTCGTAGAAATAAAAAGCTTTGCAGTTGCTTTTTTCTTTAAGATTCATTATTGAAAAAATAGTCGAAATTTCTAAAACTGAAAACAATACGAGGTAGGTAGGTAGACCAAAATTACCTAAAACGATAAAACTACGTGCGCTGAATTATTTTAGTTTGCTTTTTCTTCGTCGATTTGCATTTTGTTTAACGAATGAAATATTGAAAGTGTAAATAAAAAATAATAAGACAAAAAAAGATCGTGTATAAACGACAACAATGATTACTATTACCAACGCTGTTTAATATGTATTTTCGGGCTTTGTACATGAAAAGACGTGACGAAAACGAAAATGAATTTGAATAATTCAATATACCCCATCTTTATAAGGACACGTTGATTTCAAATTCTTAAAGCATTTTAAAAAGGCCCGGGCCTTCTGCCAGGCTCCTGTAGTAAAGTCGGCAATGTAAATGAGCCCTTTGGGATGCCCTCTACCCCTCATATGAATACTGTAGACCGGCCGAGGTCGGCTCAAGGGGTGACATTAGCATAAGTATATGTCAAAGGTGGACGATCCAATATCCCTACCCACTGCGGTGTATGACTTTCAAAGTGACTTCGCAGATTACTCAGACCTCTCCATTTTAAACACCTTGAGATTTGTTTTTAGAACTGTAAAACGCACGACGAACCTCTGCTAAATTTCTCTGGTCAAAATACCAACCAAAAAATATAATATTTTCAAATTTATAACCATTAGTCTGATTCTTAAATTTCTCGTTTTCTATCATAAAATCCAGTAGATTTCGTTTGAAATATGGAGGTAGTAATATAACTAAATTCAACAATAAACGTAAATAAGAATACGTTCAGATTTACTTAGAAAAATCTATTAGCACATTAGTAAGTTTTCAGCTTCTTATAAAACTTTTAAGTATTTCCTTCCTATGTAACCTATTTCTATTATTTGTGATTGTTGGTCTACATATATTGATAATACATAAATAATCATTTCTCCAATTTTGTTACCGGTTAGATTGTTAAAAGTGTTATTGAACAACATTACCTCAAAAAATTTTATTGAAATATTTGAATTTCCAAGAAAGCCGAGCACGTTCAAAATATTGAGTATCATATCTTAACCGAAAGTACAAAAGATTTTTAGAAAAAGTTATTGAAGGTGAAATTTATTGAACTTGAACAATAAGCGAAGAGGGATGTTTAATGAAAAACGGAGGAAATAATTAAGACAGAGGTCACAGACGCTTCTAACAAGAGACTCCCCAAGGGGCTTCATTATTTTGTTATTAATTTGCCGCGAAACTTCAATGCTTCATCGATTCTAATTTAAAATTCAGACGGCGTATTGTAAGCTCGTGCCTTAATACTTTGAAGCGCTCCAGACCAACTTCAAGTCCGAATAATTCAATATTGTTTCAAAAGAGGAAAGGAGCTCGCGGTTAGGGCCGGGCCTGGGTAAGAAAGGAATACGGTAATGAAAACAACCAGAAGAACGCTTTTACCCAACGGTTGTACGTTCTTTTTAAAAAGAACCTGCTCACAGTTAACTGTTTTCAATGATCCGGATTTCGAGCTCATCATCAAGTTGAAATAATTTACAACCACGCTCTCGACATGAATTGTAAGAGCACTTACAATTCATTCACCGTAAGAGACTTATAATTCTTATGAGCTCAAAATCTGCATCATTGAAAACATCTTACTGTGAGAAGGAACTATCTTTAAAAAAAAATTGAAGGGGGAAGCATATTTCCTCTTGAAGTAACTTGTAAGAAAAAACCGTATGAAAAGTTAAATAAACATTGTTATTTTTTATAGTTGCCGAAATGTATCGTTTAAAATTTTTAAGTAATTTATTTATTTGTTTGTGGGTGATCTTTTAGACTGCAGGGCTGAAGGCGGAATATTGAGTACCCCATCGGCCATAACAGTGCAGTGCGAGGGCGCTGAAATGAAACTTTATTGTTGTAAGTCCCGGGATTTAAAAAATAATAATAAAAGTCTACAAGCTCGTTTATTTAACAACAACTTTTAAAAAGAATCGAAGCATTGGCGTTTAGTCGTATCTCGACCGTGCCTGCATCTTGCACTTATGATCTGCAGATTGAACTCGACATATGAAGTGTTCTAATTTTGTTTCATTTTGTGCCTTTTGATCATATTACAAAATTTTGGGGTCTTTGACGGAGTAAGTTCAAGGATTGTCGTGTCTGGTATAAGTTCACTTAAAATTCTTTATAAGATTCTACAGAAAATTGATATCCAAGAACAACTTCCCCGGCAGATGGAATCTTGTCCTTAAACCGCACCACAACGTACTCTGAAAACATGTACAAAATTCCCTTTATTTTAAAAGCAATAACCGCCAAACTGGTATCCATTTAATACGTTACTTTTTAATATGGCCCCGCAAAGCTTTGCTAATATGCCTGAAGTCCCCAACTTTATATGAGGCGGCAGGAGGGGAAAGTATTCTTGAGGGTGTGCCACCCCCCCCCCCCCCCAGTTTCTACACCACTCTGCACACCCAACATACAAGCAAAATGAAATTCTTAATTTGCAGAGAAAAATATATCAAAAACATTGATAATAAATTATATCTGGAAATCATATATTTTTTTAATGTTAGTAATTTGTTTTAGATGTTGCTGCAAAACAGATAGAAGTGATATTGAATTAATTTTTGATTGTATTTATTAGTGTGACTGTTTCAGTATTAGAATATAGTGCGTTCCAAAGATCCTCCAAAGAAGGCGAGACACCAGAGTCGAATATCCCGGTGTAAAAAATTGAGTGGTGCTAGAATATATTTATCAGCGTGAGTGAGGGCGGAATCTTAGTGGAATATTGAGCATTTTAAGTACTGCCTAATTTAAATTAGAAAATAAAAGTATGAATGTGTACATATTAAATGAGTTTTTTAAGCCTTGTCAGTACGTATGAACGGGCTAAATATTTTATGTGGGAAAACAACGTCCCACGATTCGCCTGAGAACATCACAAAGTGTTCTTACAGGAGCGCCAATTAATCCCAAACAAAGTTAAGCAATTTATAACACACCTACTTCTTAAACAACTACTTCTGAATATGGCGAGATGCCGACGCAAGGTAGGTTAGCACCCAGACATAGTAAAACCAAACGGTTATACACGAAGAAGTTTAACTTAACATGAAAAACCTTGTTATTCTTGTTGCCCTCGGTCCAAATACACAAAATATAAAATAATTTACGAAGTTAAATTGTTTTGGGTTTCCAGACCATTACAAGTACTTTCAATTCGTCATTAGTTAACAATGAAAAAGGAATTATATACAAAATTAAAATAAGTAAAGACAAAAATACCCATTGGTAGCTTCGATAATGCTCTCTCCACGATCGTCTCTTATTCACCGAGGGGGGTTCCGGTGAATTTGCTGAAAGGCTAGTTTTTATGGGATTATTCGTTGATTAGGAGGTTTGTGTAAATTTTTTAATAACGATGTTGAACGTTTGGCTGAATTCCACTCTTCCAGTCCGTACGTCCAAGCATAACTGAGGAGTATTCAAGCAGCCTTTTATTTTTGAGGGATAATTGAAAGCGTTTCTCCAGCAGTCGTGGGTGGGCCCTATTGGCTCATAACTTCTTGACGTTTCAGTTGTATTTCTACGTTATGGGTTTGTCGACGTACAGTCCAACTTGTCCGCAGTTGAAAAAGGAATACTATGTAGACTGGAGGCGAGATCGTTTTGTGCATAATGAAGGTTAAGTGGTTGGATTTTCCTGAGCTATTTATTCTTTTTTTCACACCAACAGCAGTTGAGCTGTTGTTGAAGGGTGCGAGAGAAATGATAGTAATGGACTTACTAGAAAGTAAAGTTATTCTGCAATGCGAGAGTTTTAGTTTGAGGATATAATATTGTTAGGTGTATAATAATGCTATAGTGTGGTTGCCGAAATGGTACCCCGAGGGATCCGGCATGGATAGGAAGATATTCTGAGAGGGAATTTCCTTCAATGGCTAGCGAGGTGACTGTATGAGATAGTATGTCGAGGGAAGGATTCTCTTGATCATGAACATCAAGCTCGGGTGCCAAACTCGATCAAAAGCTTTGCAAGTCAAGAAATATCTAAGAACAGTTCTGTCCAAACCCAACCCAAAAGAGGAGGAGGAGAAATGTCTACCACACGGTAGGATTGTGGTTGTTTAATGGCAGTTGCAAAAACCAAATTGACGGTGGCACAATTACACAGAATACAAACACTTTGAGTGAGTAAAAATACTTTGATTGAATATAAAAAAGATTTTTTGCATTATATAAATTCACTTTTTGCTCCTACATGTATTTGTTAAATTTAAACAATGTTTGTAACTCTCAGGTCCTGAAGATTATATCAATAAAGACCAAAACGTTGGCACGATAAAGAAAATGTTTTCTGAAACGTATATCACATCAGACCGCATTTAACGATTTCTGAATAATTATCGACTAAAGGTCACTACTCACCGTACATAAATTAGCTAAGTTTAAGAATGTTCGAAAGAAAATTAAGAGATGTTTGTTTTTACTAAACTAAATATTTTCTGGCTTTCAAACCTCAGCTCTCATCTCCATTTAAATAAGTTTAATGAAAAATGCGTTTCTAAAATGTCAAATAAAGTTTTAACTCAGTTTTTAAATCGAATTATCCAGTTATCTTATACAAGGAAGGAGGAGATTCGTGGTCAAATTAAATATTAAAATAAAATTTTAATGACAATTTTCAAATTTTTTGACAGCTTTTAATATCCCACTCTGTATTTATTTTATGAAGGACATTGTAACTAAAAATGTATAAATCATGATTTTATTTTTTTAAATAAAGTTTTTACGTTTTTTTTAAATAGACCAAAATTATATAAAAGTCATAAAGGCAGACCAAAACCAAGAGATAGATAAACGAAAATGTTCGGAAATGGCCAAACTTGAAGTTTATTACCCTTGTAGAATTTTCTATTTTATCTAGTGAAATTGTCTAAACTGTAAGATAATATGTTTTTACCTTATTCTTTCCGCATTTTATTACATGGTACTAGAAACAAGGAAGGGAAAGCAAACAGTAGCCAAGGGTAACAAAGAGAGCTTTCAATCAAATCCATTTGTTAGAATTATCAAGGCTGTCAAACCTCAAAACCGAGTAAAATTCACTGTGTTGCCTCAGGCTGATTAGACCAACAGGCTTTGTACATTAAACATGTAGAACGGAGAAAGTCTATGAGACCGCGGACCACTTATTACCCCGGGGCGGTGTTTAAAACTTCCTAGTCGATAAAATACCGGCACTAAGTCAAAATATGGATTTTATAATTTTATTGAACAAGAGAGGACTTTTTATGAAAGATAAAATTGGTGGGAAATCCAATTTGAACTCGCTTTTATTAGCCCAAGATCATAATTTAACACCGTGAAGGTACAGGGCGATTTAACGCGAATGGGTCATAAAATTAGTCAGGATTACATGCCAAGTCTAAAAAAGTCATATATAAAAAATATTTATAGAGTTATAAAAATAAAGCGTGGCTTTTTGCAAAAGAAGAGCATAAACGTTTCACACTTGGTTACGTTACGTCGACGCTATTATCACATTTATTGATATTATTTATACTCTGAAAATGAACAAATATTCAAATGCGTCGTCAGACAGACAAATATTTGGGTTAGATAGGAAGACCGAATTGAATAAAATAACATCATCAATTATTAATAGTTCAACAATAATATTCATTATTAAGTATTCCAGTGAAAAAAAACTATAAGATCAGGCGAACAAATTTCGACAAAGAGGCAATGTGGTCTGAGGATTCTTCAAAACGGCATACTTGAATATTCACAGTGATTTTTAATTCGTTTCCTGCAAGCAGATTTTTCCTTGGTTATTCAAAATTTTCCAAAAAAAAGTTAATTTTGAGGTTAAGTTTTGAATTTTTAAGTATGGTGTATTTCGTAAGAGGTTTGGTCGCTTTTGTTTTATCTTCAACTAGTCACTTACAATTGACTGTCGCAATTAATCTTTTTTATATTCTATGCTGTTGGTTATACATAAATTAACTAAATCAGCAATTATTTTTTTATATCTTACGTATGTATGCATTTTTTCTGCCCTTATGTACTTTGTATATTATCTAATGTCATATATTCAATGAAATCAATTTCGCTCACGTGCATTTGCAGCCATGTGACCTGGCCATAAGCGCATAGCTATTGAAATATATGGATGTAAAAATTAATTAGTGTTTTAGTTCAAAGAACCCGGCAACCAGATTATAAAATATTTCAACAGAAAATAAATTGAATTACCAAACGTTTTGACATTTTTTGAAGTCAGTGGGATTTTATATAATTCAGAAGTGAAACATTTCAACATTTAACAAATGCAATTAAAAAAGTTATAGTTTTCAAAGATACAATTTTAAAGCAATATTTCAAGATAGGAAATTGGTACTAAAAATATTCTACAGAGATATGTTGAACTTGCAGTTTGAAGAGACATTTTCGAGCTTCAAGTTCAAAATAAAGAATCTCCTACGAGTTTTGCCAATTATAACAAATACCATTTTAAGAAGCGTTTTTTAATCCATAGATTTAAAAAATTTGAAGATCTGAAATTCGCTTATAAAAATATTTAACATGTGAATCTCTTGATTGAAAAACGGGTGTTATATTTTCTTTCTTCTAAATACAGTTGTAATTCGGTGATTTTAATTACAAATAAAATTGAATATACCTCTTTCTAAATACTTAGATTAAAAAATTTAATTAAAAATAGTCTATATATGTATAGTTTGACGTTTTCTGATCATGTCGTGTATGATCATGAGTCTGAATATGCTCGCTGTTTTGACTTGTCACCCTCGCTCCGGCTTACCCCGTGTTCAGTAGTGTGTCAGTTTTTATTATTTATTCTTCTTATTTCTGCCTAATCAGTGAAAATGGATAAATGTTAACACGCTCGACAGACAGACACTTAACGTGAGAAAAGGCAGATCAAAGCGATGGTAAACGATCAAACTACGAAATTCAAATTAGTTATTAATGTCTGGTGATTTGTTTGTCGATGATTATTCAGAAATCGTGAGATGCAGTCTGGTGTAATGTAGGTTTCATCAAAGCATTTCCTTTTCGTGGCACGTTTCAGTCTTTATTGAGATCATCCTCAGGGCCTGGGAATTACAAACATTGTTTAAATTTAACAAATACATGTAGAATGTGGAAAAAGTGAATTTATACAATGCAAAATATATTTTATATTCAATCAAAATATTTATACTCACTTATAGTATTTGTTTTCTGCGTAATTGTGCCATTCTTGCGTGTCGTGTTGAGAGAGCCAGTGAAGTATTCCTTTATGTTGGATTTTGACGGGGTCGAGAAGGATGTCGGTATAGAAAAGGCATTTTTGTACAGTCGCAGACCGCAACACACGATTCCTGGATAATCATTAGTTATTAATTTAACTTTAGCATTAACTATAAAACACTGTACTAAAAACATCAAGTTTACAAACAATGTAAACAATTTTGGACAAAAGTATACTGGGTACGACTTGAGCAGTCTTCCAAACGACATACGAACATTTTTAGTGAAAAGTGATTATGGGGTGTCCGTTTTTCGACTTACTTAGGACCTGTTTTGTAAACAATTACCTAATTACATTTAAGACTTCTATTTTTAAATTACATATAGGAAAAAATAGTTATTCACTAATTTTCGTGGTCTGCTTGACCAATTACTATCTCACAATTAATTACGGTTTTTAGTTGAGATAAACAAATCAGTGACACGGGCGGGGATTGAGTAGGAAGTTAGTGTCCGAGTGGTTCGAAGTCACGATAGCTCAAGTGGCATAGTAGAGGCGTATCAAGCCTAAGGTCGTGGGTTCGAATCCCGCTCGTGTCGTCGACGTTTTATCTCAACTAAAAACCTTAATTAATTGTAAAAAAAAGTGTTTTTTTTATATACAGATTCAAAAATTTGAAAATTTAAAATTCTTTGCTAAAAAAAACTAAAACTCTACATATAAAACATTTACATCCACCACAGAATGTGATAGATTGAGGCAAGAAAACCTATGATTTAAGATATAAAAACAATTCACTATGTCATTTTTCAATGTGCCTGTTGATAAACTTGCGTTTGGTGGTTTCCGATCGGATCAATCTGCCTATCTTCGCTGCCCACTTGGTAACCTCACCTGTTAACATCACTTATGTATCATGCCAAAAGTACAAAGATAAGCCAAGAAAAACGATCATTGATCAGACACGATCAGAAAATTAACTATATTCTTTCTTTTTTTACAGCTTTAGGATTGGAGCCCGGCTTCCTGTTCCCACTTGAGAACCTCACGATCGCTCAGGGGAGGGATGCGATGTTCACGTGCGTCGTAAACAACCTGGGTGGATACAGGGTGAGTGGGGACTCCACACTACCAAGGGTGCGTGTACATTCATTATCTCTCACTATCCAAAAGCCTCTTCTTCTTCTACTCTTCTCTATCTCACTGTCTCTTCTAACTATTTCTATATCTATATATCTGTTTGTTTATTTATAACGTTTTCTCTTTTTCTTTTCTTTTCCCGGCGATTCTGAATGAGCGGAATATCAAACTTTGCTTTGATCTTATCTTCATGGAAATGCTGAAGTTTTTGAAATTCATCTTTCTCTCCCTCGAACATCAACGACATTTCTAAAAAACTTTAAACAATCTAAACTCTACTCATTTTTTTTCAAAGTATGAAAAAAAATTCTGTAATTTCCAGTTGAATGTTTATACCAGCAAAGTTTGACTTTCGAATCCGGAATTTGTTTCATTCTCTCTCAGACTTGTATGTCTATATTGTATCACTTGTGCACAGCGCTTAAAAATTAGAGCACTTTAAATTGAAGCACAAAGCACTTTTTTGTTCACTTTGTATAAAAAAAACTAAAATACAAACTAAAAGAAAATAGAAAGAAAAGATACTTAAAACGTCAATTGCCAGCCCTTTTTTTAAAGTAGGAATCGTCATATTTCAAAACCCTTAATTATATCACATTAATCGATTTTATTATTTTTTAAAACACCTGCCAATAGGAATTTTGAACGCATAGGTAAAATTTTCCATATTGGAAATTTTTCACGTTGGCATCCAAGGGAACGAAAAAGCCGAACAGTTAGCTAAAGAATCAATTTCGTGTGAAACTCCCTATAGAAAATTTCCCTACAGGGATTTCTGCACACACACATAAAAAACATAATTTGGAAAGAATGGGAGCGTGAATGGAATAGACAACACACTACAAATAAACTTTTCTAAATTAAAAAAGAAGTTAAACATTAGCAATCCTCAATTCGAACCACTAGGAAACAGCAAACAGTTCTAACCAGACTAAGGATCGGACACACCCGCCTTACCCACGGCTACCTACTCGAACATAAAAATACACCAATGTACACCAGTCAAACACCAACACCAGTCACAATTAAACATATCCTACTGAACTGTCGACGTCATGCTACTCTCCGCATTAAAAAAAAAGTTAGAATCCAATTTAGAATAGAACCCAAAAATCGGTTCGTATCTAATTTTTAAGTTTCAGATCATTGTTGGGATGTAATAACAATAATAAAGTTACTTTTAGTTATTAATTTAAAAACTGAGCTAGCATGCTTAAGTAAAAATACATTATTAGTATTAAACAGATGGTCCTAGCTTTTCAGATGGCCCCGTTGAATTTCTCTTGGACCAATGACGGTATCAAAAGAAAGTGTTTAATATTTTCTAGTCTAGTTTCACATTTTACTTCTCTTTTGTAGAAAACTTGTTCAGGGTACCTGAGGCTCAGTTCAACACAAAGTTTCAAATAGCCCCAATTCAACCTGACACATCATTTCAAAGGAAAACGAATTCCTACCTCCGAACTGTTGGAACGTTTTTTCCAAAGGTTTTGAGAAAAAAAAATTATAGATGTACTCCTGAATTATGACAGGAGTTTCTTGCACAAATGACTATTTGGGTGGCTGAAGAAAATGCTCTTCAATATGTTCTATGGACTGATGAATCCAAGTTTATCTCTAATGGCATGGTACCTCTAAACCGTTGCTATTTTCGAACATGAGCCAAGGAACCCGAGAAATCGGACTCTTTCATCATCGAGCGATTCACAGTATCGACGTTTGGGTATGGGTAACGACGTTATCTCGAAAATAAATTAATCGGCTCTTATTTCTACGATAATAATTTAAATGGTGCTCTTCTTAAAAAAATTATATATATATATATGTACATATAGCTAACCAAATGATTTTTTTTGCCACTCTTTTCGCTAAAACTAGTTATTTTTGGCCAACTTAAAATCCGAGTGAACCATTGTTTAAACGTAAAAATTTATTTAAAATGATCTGTTTAAATATTAAAGTTGAACTGAGCCTGAGATACCCTGCATAATTTTGCCCGAAAAAATTTTTAAAACTAGACTAAAAAATATTAAATACAATTTTTTTATTTTATGTATTTTTGGTTTTTTAACAGTGTCATTGGTTCAGAGAAATTCAGCAGGGATATCTAAAAAGGACGCCTTGCAAATTTAACGTTTTATTCCAAGTACTGTGACATTTTATGTTGATTGCGCTCAAACTTAAAATATTATCAGTAATTTATGTTTATTGGCAATGATTTATTAATTTATAATTTAAAATAAGAAAACCAAGAAAATAAACAACTTTTACATCGAGGTTTAAATTAACCCAGCATATGTTTATGGACAATGTCCTGTATATTCAATATTCCATGTTAAAAACAATTGTAGAAACAAACATCGAACACATAAAAAAATGTTTTTCCATTCTTTTGTATACCCAAGTACACAATTGATTAAAAATTATATTTAGCAAATGGTATTATATTTTTCCCGCAATGGAAAATCTATATATCAATCACAAAATCTTCTTTTATTTAAAAAATTTACTTTTTTAAAACAGGCAGTGTGTATTTTCAGCTTGAAAAATATAAAATATCTGGTACATGTCAATGGTAAAAAAAAACTTTATTTACGTTGCTAGAATCTCTTCGCTTTTTGTTTGAGTAAATGTAAAAACAGGTTTCTAATACAATACAACTGCTATTTACTAAATTAAAGTGTAACATAACTAATTTTTGACTCCTTTTTTTCTTAGAAGTATCCGTACATATCGTTCCAATTGATCATGACATACAGATCTGATTTTCCTGTCAATACGTTACAACTATACGGTTTGACAACTGTTCCCTCAATTCTTTAGAGTGTTTTATTTTAAAAAATTGATAAACAATAATAAGTCTAATTTTTTCCTTTTTGCCTTAACTTATAAGAAATTATTTACCCTAATCTAATAATATAGTGCCATTTCTTTTACATTTGAAACTTTCTGTTCAGTAATTTTATGCCAGCTTTTCCTTGATAACTTCCTTTATTTGATTAAGTTGATAACAGTGTTAAAAGGATGATCTGCTTTGTTTTTTTTTGTTTTTTTACCGAACCAGTTTTATTATAACCTACTTCCATCGGATACAACATAATACATGATTCATAAGTTTTCGTGGTCCTCTTGACCTATTACTATTCTTCAATTATTTAAGGTTCTTAGTTGATATAAAAAAATCAAAGGCAGAGCGAGATTCGAACCCACGGTCTCACGAGCCAGATACGACGCTGCTCTACCACTTGAGCTATTGTAACTCCGATCCACTCGGACACCAACTTCCCACCCTAATCCAAGCATTCGAATTTTCCCTTCTTTTGTGCCATTTTTCAAATGTCCCGTAATCTATGTGATTCTCGACGACAAATGAAATGGCCGCACAAATAATACATGATGTTTTATAGTCAGCCCAATCTAATCAGCAATAACCTGACTTACAATTTCACAGAAGCCAAGTAAAAAGACGTAGATCAATAATTTTTGCAAATATTCCGATAAGCCCAAAACGGCATATAACAGTGTCATTGCTGTCTCATGTATAAATTTCTAACGTTAAATATCCTAATTATGTTTATATCTGTTAGATATTACAATAGCACACCGGATGGGGAAGGGGGTTTTTTGATTGTGAGTAGCACAATTCTAAAAGAGTGATGTAATTTTCAAATTGGTTGAACACGGCTGCCCCAGAAAATTGGTTTGTTTTAATTATACATGCTTAAACAATCGACATTGTTGTGAAAACACGCCTCGTGAAACTTGTTGGACTTTCATTTTCAGTGTCTTTGTGGATTAAGGACTAGTCTCTTAGTTAGATTTTGCTGCGAATGCACCCACGATTCGGAGAGAGTAGCTTACCCTCAGTTGTGGGGCAGGATTCCTGAAAATCAGGAGTTCCTGTTCACCGACAAGTTCCTTGGATGCCATTATTTCGAAGTTTATGACTTACTTCGTTTTCTGGCACGGCCGATGAGGATCTGCTTCGGCGAATCTCTTGGACCTTTGGGAGTGCTCGTTCGAGAGGATATGATAACCCTGGCCAGATCCTCACTGACCTCACTAGGTTTCTCAAACAATATACGTCTAGGTATGCCAGTGAGTGCGTTGTGAGCTCTATAGGGCTGTTTTTTGGTAGAATCTGGTGTCGAGAGTTTGTTCATAAAAAATACGAGGATATGAATCAGGTTTAAAGCTCGGGCAGGAGACTACCACTCTCCAGAACTTAACATCACAATCCTACCTGCTAAGCGAGCATCAAGTAATGTGGTAAAGAAAAGTTAGCAGCATCAGTAGACAGGGTGGCCCGGGAATTTAAATCACAGAAGAAGGATCATCCTCCGAATTTGCTGTACGCCTTTGACACTAAGACTTTTTCCCTTTGGCCAAAAAGCTGTCGTTTTGTCGTTTGTAACCGACGTGAAGAGAATTGTTGCACAATCTGTCTTCCTTACATATACAGACATACATACATATATATATAATTTTACAGCATTTTTTATTTAAATGGCAATAAGAAATTTGAAATTCTACCAAAATGTATCAATAACCACAAAATATATAAAACCCAAATATTTTTCACATGAACTAGGTCCTTAAAACAAGTGAAGCTAATATGAAATTTCCTTTTAGCACCTCTAGACGCCACGAAATATACATTTTTGTTGGAATTTACATTTATCAATTTTTATATTGATTGGGTAGTTACAATACACACAATTTTTAAAACGTCTTTCTCCAGCTATAATTTTAAAAAAATTTGAGAACAGTTTTGTAAAATTAATAATATACTTAAGTAATAATTTAAAATTTTCTAAAAATAAATAAAACGGACCAACAGTTCGTCATGGCACGGACGTTGTGTGGGTTTAGCCTATTCTAAGACGTGATGTAAAATTCATGATATCTCGTACTTATTGAATAAACATTTCTTTCCATTTGTTGATAATTATCTGTTTCTAAATAATTATCGTTAAAACTCATCTTGAAATTTGGGATTGTATATATTTGGAAAGACCAAATTTCATATGTAAAAAAATCCCATTTCACCAATTTAAATATACAAATGTCAGAGGCGCATTCCAATCGCTCCCATGATCCATCGGGTTCCCTATCGATAGGGCGTTCCAAGAAAATAAAAACAAAAGGATATTCCGAGTTTGGAGCTCCATGAAAGTACTTGCTACGTCCGGTGAGTCTATTCCTTTTTTCCTGTGAAAAGAAAATCATTTTCCTTTCCATCTACTGGGAGTGCGCCCGCTCCTTTCATAAAAAAATAGATAACTTTTGTTTGATAGAATTATTGTAATAGTTTTTTTTTAAAAAAGAGCCTTGTACATTTTATTTGTGCTAAGAGAAGCAAATAAGTTCATTTTTCCTGTGGTTTCATTCTTTTCATTTCAGTTCAGAGTAGTATTTTATTTTATAATAAAAGCATTTTTTTTATGTTCCAAACTTTTATTTTATTTCCTTTTCCTATTTAATTTTTGATTTGTAGGCATACTTGAAGCCCAAGTCACTTTGGAATTCTCATAAACCGTTAATATATTTCATACATTTCGAGAATAACATCTTAAAAATCGGATAATTTTTAAGGTTCAAAAATATTGGTTAATTTAAATTCGAATAAACCGTTACTTTTCTGGGTCTCTAGAGGAGCTAAAACAACGTTTTACGAAATAAAATGCTTTTGGCCTAGTTTATTTGAAATATATTTATTATTGTTGTCTTACTTATAAAACTATAGAGATAAAGTTAAAACTAGAAATAATTTCAATTGTAATACTATTTTTTCGAATATTGGCAGGTCGATTTTTTCGACAAGTTTGACCTTTGTCTATTTCCAAAATTTGACTATCGTTCCTGTTATTGTATATAATAAAATATTACACTACGTAAAGGGCTGTAAATTGGCGTACTAAATTTAAATAAACTTTTTAAATAATAAAATTAAGAAATAATATATAAATACACAAAACAGCTTCCCTATGTCGTATCGAACGTGGTTTCGCAAAACTTAAGAGTGAATTAATTCAGCGTCAACGGATGAAAAGTGTAGCTTTTGAAAATGAATCTTTGATTGAAAACTCGTCTAGTTTCTGTTTTAAGTCTTTCACAGAAAATGTCTAAACAAGTAATACACAGGCTACCATTGATTGTTTCTAAATGTTTATCGGTCTACCAAATTTTTATTCAAAATATATTTATTATGTTAGCGGTTCGGAGTCAAAGAGACATTTTTATAAAAGCACTCTGCCACTAACGATTGTCAAACAACAGATGTATACTTTACCGATCCCGCTACTCAAACAGTTAAAACACACAAGGCAAGAGATCGAATTAAATATCGCGGTCCATTGCGTTTGAACCTACACCATCCATTTAAATTTCCCCTCAACCAAATTCAAATTATCCATACCAAATTAGCCCAACCCTCCAATAAGTACACACACACTTAAAAACCCATATAAATGTGTATGTACTCTCGGTGTTTAATCAGTGCATGGATGTTTTCTGAAGAGGTGAAACTAGTCGTTTGATCAGTTTAATTGACTTACAAAATTTTTGTCGTTTATTGAAAGATTTAATTTCTTTTAAGACCGGGAATTTAACTCTTCAATCCATGGAAAGTAATCTTAAAAATTTACATAATATAAACTGCGTTAACAATTGACTCGGCAATAAATTGTTTTCGTTGAATAATCAAGGACAAACTGAACACATTCGATTACTGAGACAGAACATCTTTAAAACATCTTATTGCCGAACATCTAAACTATATGGGGATAAATTAAATTTAAAATAAACGATAATAATGTATAAATTTAGTGCATTGATCACCTCGATTGTAAGCATGCAATGTGTGTAGTGTGATGACTAATTAGAAATGGCGAATATAATGAAATATAATTTAATTAAAAGTTGGCATGGATTTTAGCGGTCTGATTAAATTTTCATTCGCTTGCATGAAACAACTTCATTCTACTTTTTCCTAAGAAGTTGGTTTTATTAATTTATAAAAGATGTGTGATTGATGTGTAAAAAAAGTTCACTGACTGTTTAAAACTAATTTAATACTCAGGTTTAATCCGAAAGGAAGATTAATTTTCTTTTAAATGTCTCAGCAAGTTCTATTAAATATTTAAAAAAGTTGTCAGGCTGCTTCCAAGTTATTATTTTTGTTGTGAATTGTCAACAAACGCATTTTATCCCACGCTAAAAATGTACCTATAAATTCTATCAATTTCCTGGAAATCTTGTAAAAATAAGGTAATTTATTTTCTATGTAATTTTCTTTTATTGAAATTCCTTTTATTAGATGGATTCAATGAAAACAAATCCACTAAGGTAAGTAGCAGTATTGATGTTTCGTTTTGTGGCGTATTTTCGTTACAAAACATACCAAGGAAATTCCCGATCAACGTTTTTTGAGCTTAAGTTTCGATTTCAGCCATATTCAGTTAACTGGTTTTTCTAAAGTGATCTTTTTTAGTAGGTTTTCATAAAATGTACAGCTATGTCTTTTGAATAAGTATTATCGTCTGACATGTACCGAAAATTGGTTAACTTCTGTTTTTAATTCAAAATGTATTTTACTATTTTCGTTTCACATCATCGGCTGTGGGGAATACATTTTAGCTTCAAACTCATATTGCGCCAACAACATTACTTACCATAACGGCTCGTATCATACTTTTTTAATTACATGTGCCTATTTTAAACTTAAAGGTTTTAGTGTGAGCGGAAAAAAAATGAAAAACTCTTAGTTTTGCAATCGTATCGAGAGGAAAATTGGGAAAATGACTATACAATTATAATTTCTTACATACTGATTTATTCTAATAATGTTAATAAGACAATGCTTAAGAGGGGGGTCGTGAGATCACAGATTTCAATAAAACATTTTTCGGTGGTACTATTTCAGAAATATTAAACGCCAATCCCACTTTGCTCCCTACTTCTTTTGTTTGTTGCTAAAAAATTAACATACTTTACTAAAACAGGAATATGATCTATAGATAATTTTGTTGGCGAGCGTTTTACTATAGCAGTTTAACAAGAAACAACAATGATTCGTTGAGTACCCTTCAAACCCCTTACTTATATATATTTATATATTTCATTATTACATATATATTTTTTTCTTTCCAAATGCCTCTCATTTTTCCTCAAAAATTACAAAACCTGTGATCATTTTTAAACGCCTCGACCGAGCAGCTTTCCACTGGTTTAGAATCTTACCTTAAGCCACTTTTTTTTGTTAACTATACAGGAGCAGTATGGTTTGGATGGTTCGAAAGGTTGGTATGGAAGGTTTGGAATACGAACCGGATTGGTTCGTTGACAAAAGTAATGTTGACTTCTTTTTGGATGCTAAGGTTAGTGATGATAATAAGGTCTGACAACATGTCTAAGGACTTTCGCTTGGAAGGACTGAGTCTGCTGAATATTAGGCCATATTTAATGCTACGAACTTCTTCTCATTAAATAACTTAATATTTGACATATAAAATAAAACGTTGGAAGATTTGATTGATTTCACCTTATTTTTCTTATTTATAGTATCGTAAAATCAAAATTTTGTTTAAAAACGCTTAAAGACTGAAAATTTAACATTTGGACGGTTTTATGACATAGAATTTAAATAAAACCAGACCCATTTTTATGTCGAACACCGGACATCGGCAAAAAAATTGCCCCTCTGAATCTAGCCAAAAAAAGGAATATTTTTTTATTATACGAATACATTTATAAGTACTTAAAAGTATGTTTATAACGAAACTAAATTATTTCAATAAACTTTTCTTACCTAATTTACTGTAATGGTTATATTATTTTATATTAACCAGGACATACTTCAGCTGTCTTAGGGTGTCTTATTTTATAATTAATCTTATTTGTTTTATACTTTTAACTACTTTTTATATGTGATATTTTCCAATTATTATTATTTCCGTAAACGCATTTATGTTTCGTCTGTGAAAATATACTGGAGGTACTCACTTCCCAGTGTATATAATCAATCCTTGTCTACTTGGTATAGTTTCCACAAAATCTTAATGCCGTTTTTTGAACTTTTTCCATTTCTTAGTATTTCTTATATATCACACACAGTTTTGGAGTTATCCTATATTACAGATAAGAAAATAAGGAATGGTCTAAAATAGAAATGAAAGATGATTTTTTTTTACATGTACAAACTAAAATATTTTACATCACTTGCCTAAACTTTGAGTAAATCAAATTGCTTATGTGTTTACGTTTGTTTGTTGTTGTAGAACATTTTCGAAGTTCCATTTATGAAAATGTCAAATAGAGCTGAGCCAGTTCGCTGTATCATTTACATTGATATCGACTCTTTTAGGAGATTTTATCAATTTTGGATCGTCTGTGAAGAGAGTCAGCTTAAGTACGTGTTGTTAGATTGGACAAATAATAGACTTTGAAAGAAAATCGCATATTGTTGTTCGCAACCATTTCACATTCTCTATTGACCCGGTTTGTTTTTTTGAGAGCTATTAGAAAGGAAACACAACCGGAACCGGGGCCGCCACTCGAAGGGGTGTACGACGGCGATTCAGGAAATAAATATGTAAATGGAGGTACTATTCTGTCCTGAAGGACCGAAAGCGGAGTAGGTTTCTTTCAGATGCAAATACCGTCGAGGATTGGGAAGGATTCGGATAAAGTGGAGCCTCTCCGGCACTCTTAAAGGGCCACCTCCTGATAGCCGGGGTTGATCCATTTCGGAAGCCGAAAACGCGTAAAACCTCGATTAACCACTTCTCAAATAAGCCCGCAAAACGCTAAGCGACTGAAAATGCTGAGGGTAACTGCTTTCAAAGTCCCGTAAGACTTAACAGCCTGTTTTTAAGGTTTGAGGGAACTGATTTAACCAACTTTTTGTAAATGTTAGTCCTTTTCACAGAATTGTTTTATACACGATCCGGATTTCGAGCAGTCCACGTTCATCATCAGGTTGAAGGAGTTACAAACTCGTCTCTCGGCGTGGATTGTAAGAGTAAACCCGCTGATCCCATGTCTACGCGGCTTCCGTCAACAGCTGTTTTTTAATGCCGCACGATTTTGAACGTACGAGAAAAGTGCATTACTACAAAACTAAATAAACTTTTCAAAAATGAAAAGGGTTAGTGCCAATTTTGTAGTATTTACTTACTCTAGGAATTTTACTTTATTTTTATTATAAACTCCATTAAAATATATAGAAATTATTATGTTCTTACTAAAGGAAAATTTAATTGGGGCATTTTGGAGAACAACGACAAAAATTTTGTTTAGTGGAAACATTAAGTTTTAAAAACAATAGATACCGCGTATAATGCCCTCTGTTAGCTACAACTTCGGTGCACTTGTTAGGAATAAGTTTGCCGCTAATTTCATAGAAAAAGTTCACTCCACAGATGTTGCAATGCTGTACTCAGTTATTGCAAATCAACACGCCGTGGATGGTGATCGAAAAGCATTCTCCGCAATACTTCCCACATCTGCGCAATGGGATGTTCTAACCAATGACGAACAACTCTGCCTCTATGAAGTCTGGCAGCATTCTCATCCGGAAATCGAAAATCCCTGCCATTAGATCCTTGGTTTGAGAGAGTATTCCTTTGTATTGTATTCCTCGATAAATTCTTCTTCTCTTCTAACAATTATTAGAGTAAATCCCAGCTAAGACCATTACCCCGCCTCTTGTAAACTGCATCATTGTATGCATCCCTTGTTCTCGTAGCCTGCTAGCACTGTACCGATAAAAACGCCACCCATGAGTAAAATTAGCAGCATTCCAATTGGTGTTATCTTTTAGGCGGTCGCTGCACCACGTTCTCCTGTGTAGGGCGGGTTGTTGCTGCAGGTCGTTTCAAAAAGGCATACGACGTAACGCCAACTTCCCATAAACAATTACTAATTTGAGTTGACAACAGCCCTGCCAAAACATTTTGCCATAGAAACCGAAGACAACCACAGCATGAACTTCTCCGACTTATCACTCACCAGAACTAATAATAAAACCGACTTCAAAATATACAGAAAACCCACTGCAACAGACAACCCCAGTAGTGCCCGTGTGCTAGTTCAACATTTTTGATTGTCTTTCATTTTGGATCTATCGAGCACTATGGAAAGGATTCCGCCTTGCCACAATGACATATTTCTGTTCTCCCTTAATCGTAATGCGCTGAGGTCCACTACCAGGCATCCTTTGGGACTTGCCGTCTCTTGGAACGAAGTTAAAACCCGGAAGAAGGCGACATGAGAAACGCCTCCTTCCTTAGCGAGATCCTCTTGCCGGTGACCACGATGTCTTACTCTCACAATAATATTGAGAAACATATGGTTCAAGATGACGTGGTTCAATAGTTAAAGAGAATACTACTGGATTAAACTGGACAAAATGCACGAAAAGGTGTTTGTTTGCAAAATGAGTAATCTTCATGGTTACTATTCTTAAGCAAATCCGTTATTAAAAATGAGGATCGACATTGTTTTAATTTTTGGTTTGTTTATTCACCTAACAAGAATATATCGACTGATTTAATTAAACTTAATAAAATAAGATTAAATTACAAATACCCCTATTCATTTTTGAACCGTTTATTATCCTAATAAATACTGTAAGAAAATAATTTTAAATCGGTGACTAATTTGTATGTCAAATATAGTTTAGATAAATGTTTAATTTTACATAAACCTGATGATTCGTGTCGTGTGATCTGATCATGAGCGTTTAATGCTCGAAATCCGGATCGTTGTAAGTAACAAATCAGTGAGTAAAACCATTATGTACGAAATTTGAATCTACAATTTATTCCAACTTCAATATTTCTACTGATTTAATCCTGTTGAAGATTAAAAGAGGATAATATGTTTTAATTTTATTGGACTTCTGACGAATCGTATGAGCCATAAAAAAACTTGATGGAACTTACGTAACTTCATCCAATTCCAGCCACCACAACCTGATTTAACTAAACTTATTTATATTTATATTTTTTGATTGCTTGGAACAAAATGATAATTCGCTTTATGCTATGTCGAAAACAGTTGAAACGTATTTCGCAGTTCTAGATGTTTAATAAATCTGAAACTTCAAATACTCCAATCTCTATTTCGCCTCAGATCCTTCAACACTAATTAACTTGCCTGTGAAATGTCGAAGAGCAATTTTCGATTCTAACAGTTTCAGATGTTTCGTACTCTAGTATGCAACTAGTTTCGATATTTTTTCCTCTTCTTGTTAAATGACGTTTTTTGTAATATATGAAATCATATATTTTTATAAATGTAATAGTACATTGTGAAACATTAAGGAAATGAATCAAATCTAGACATGTAATACAAACTTCTCACTCACCGTCACTCTCTCTCTCTCTCTCTCTCTCTCTCTCTCTCTCTCTCTCTCTCTCTCTCTCTCTCTTTCTCTTTCTCTCCTTTTCTTTTCTCTGGTCTATTTGTTTATGTTATTCTCTGGCTTTCCTATTCCCTCACGCATCCTTATTGTCTCGTTCTCTCCCTTTTGTTTCTGTCTCACTCTCATTCCCTTCGAATTACCATTTATTATTTAAAGAATTTCTTTCTGCGTTCATTCAAAACATCACATACATTGGCTACGCAGAGACAATCCAATGCGTAACATGAAATTAAACTTAACAAACAGTAATTGCAAGTTGATCAATCGATAACTATTTGCTTTTAGTAGTTGACCGAACCTACTTAACGTTAGAAAAATTGACTGTTATAACTTTTTTCTAGTTTATACTTTTTATAAACTTTAAGACATCTCGACATACTGTTCACATATTTTTTCGAAATAAATCTGGAAATAAACCTAATAGAAATTGAAGTCGACAGGAGCGGTCGAGAATGAGGTAGTAAAAAGACACCTTTTTCATTTTTTTTCTGGCGATTCGGATCATCTTCAGAGTCTGATGAAATATAAATTTTGTGCCAAGAATTCCATGTTCACTGCTATATTCAAGAGTAGCACCAAACTTTATGTAATTATGAAATCCTTGGTTCAAAATTTATATTTACATCTTGTTTTGTTTTGCCAATTAACGTGTTTTGTAATATACCCAGGCCCTGAAGATGACCCGAATAAAGATAGGAAAATGTGTCAGTATTGACCACTACTGACGACTTAAACAATGTAATTATATTTATAATAGAGTTGACGTAATTTGAACGTGGAGTCTTAGAAAACAACGATATATGAAACTGATAAATAATTAATCGAATGTATTAATCCGGGTGCATTTATCCGATCCAGTTAAGTGAGATCCAAGGCAATTCTAAAAGAATCTGCAGTTAAACAGTAAAGGATGATGTTATAACGAGATTAATTCATTTTGAACTGACCGTCACTGATTATTTTCCTGGGTCTTCTACTTTCGTTGATCCACGATTCTAGTTAGGCTCTACCCAGTGAAAAGAGGCGGACGCAGTAAAATGATCAATGCCGATTCTTTCAACATCTGATCGTCCACTCGCAGACTGACAAAAAACACCAACGTGTGTGGTTGCTGAAATTTTATCCAAACATGTTAACTGCCTTGTGTTTTGTCTTATATAATTTTGCCATCGAGTTTATCTCACATGAAAGCATATATTTAAATAAACTTCAGGAAAAAATAATTGAAAAAAAGTTGCTTTGTTGGTATTACATGACGTTACTAGTTTGACACAAAGCATACGGATTGCGTAAAAATAGATGTAAAATATTTGCTAATTTTCAACTTTATTTCATGAGCATACAAAAATATTTGGTAACCAAGCAAACGATGGATTGCATCGTCAAGGAGTATTGCCGCTGTTGTTTGTTTTTTCGGTCTGTGTGTTAGAAACGGTTTCAAGTTTGGAATTCATTTATTATCGCAGAGGAAAGTTTTTAAAAACCATGTTTCATGTTTCACACGCTCCGATTAAATGGTTAGAAACGTATGCTTTTAGAATTAGGCTTTATTCACAAAGGCCTAGCATAAAATGACAATTTTTTGCCGTCCCCCGACGCCCGAGTTGGGTAGTCTGGCCGTTGAATTAGGTGCCTGGTTGCTAGGACATCACAGGGATGTTAATAGAAGGTCCTTTTGAGGCTGATCCTCTCTTTCTCTCGTTAACATAGTTTTTAACCTGCCGTGTAGCCACCCCAAACAGGGCCGGTCGCATTAAACTTGACTAATTACAATTTGCCGCCTTTACCGTTTGCCGCCCCTTTGACACGAACAGCTCAAAAGCGGTTCACCTGTTTCCACTGTTATTTTTGCCACGCCGGCTTTAACTCTTCAAACATATTTATATGGTTTTTTATAACAACTGTTTTTATGTTACTACCGACGTAACAATCTTAGAACGGCTATGAATTATTGTTTTATATTTTTAGTAAAACAAACTATTATTTTTATGCAATTGTAATGCATAGGTTACATCTATAACACCCTCACAGGGACACCTTCTAATGGGGATGAGAGAACATAAGTCGGGAGAGCATATAACAACAGGCTGCAAACAGGTCTGGAAACAAAGTAATACGTCATCCCGAATGAACTATGCGAAATCTTGAGGCACGGCTGATCCAGTGTCTCAGGGTCATAAATATTTTAAGTGCGTCAATTAATTAATATTCAAAAAGTCGAGATAGCTCAAGTGGTAGAGTAACCAATATTTTGTCACCTAATTTTCTGAATCGCTAGTCGAATAATTGTAATAGTTATTTTTATTAAATATGGATTTACTAAAAGTCCTTCGCTCATCTCTTTCATGTTTATGTGATTTATGACTATAATTTATTGGATTAGGTGGCTGTCTATAATTATTGAAATTTTCATTTTGGTGTATTTTAACGCATTGAATTTCTCTCCTCCCATAGCGTTTAGGGTTTTTATATTTATTATCAAAACCTACTTGTTCATCCGAATCCGAGCTATATCCTGATACTGACCCTGTCCTATTAGGTCTGTTAGTTAAAATTAATTCTATCTTAGATATCTCATAATATAATTGTTCAAGGTTGTAGATCCTAAATTTTGTACCAATCAAACTTAAGAATTTAGGTTTAATACGCTCCAAAATGATTTTTATAATTTCTTTTTCGTTGGTATCCCCAAAAATCTTTGCATAATTAATTTGACGATCTACATAAGAACGTAGGGATTCGCTGCGAGACTGGGGTCGTAGTAAATACTTAGCTTTCAGACCCATAATTTGTTGAGGAGAAACATGAAATTTAAATAGAGCATCTCTTAACAATTTAAAATTTATATTTTTTCTTTGAGCGGCATTGTAAAGTAATGAGCCTACGGAACCATGACTATTTTCGGCTAAGACAAAAAGAATTTCCGATGTTAATGATTTGTAATGTGTTAATAAGGGGTATAATGCGCACAAAAATTTAAGAATTGATTCCGGATTGTTTAAGATTAATGTCGGCAATTTATTGATTCTATTTAAAAGTGATTGATGTAACTTAGACGCTCTAATAAACTTTTCTTCCAAATTTTTTATTTGTCGAGGATTTTCTTCTTCTGATTCAGAACTTATAAATTTAGGAATGAACTGATCGTCGACATTGGAATTCGAATCGGTTGAATCTATTTCCGAATACATCACTAGTGATTTATTAACAGGTACTGTTTTCATTTTACGAGGTTTTGATTTTCCTGAATCTTCAGTTTTTACAATAATGGGGGTTTTGAAATCACCTGTTTGCGATGGAGAACTTTCGCGTACAAATTCAGATTCCTTAGTAGATTTATTTTTTTCCTTAAGGGCTTTCAAAATTCTAGAAGATATGCTCGTAACAAATGCTTGTCTATGTTTTTTTGGGATTCTTTGTTGAATTTGAGGACTAACATTTAAAAATTCTTTGATTTCCTTTTCAATAATTTCTTTTTCTAAAATATTACTATATTCATCAGAATGGAAGGGTAACCCATCTTTTCCATTAGACGTTTGCTTTATCACGAATTCGTCGCCATGTTTTTTTGTATTTTCCTGCTCTCCGATATCTCCATTTTGCGACATTTTTCTTAGATATTTTATTTAAAAGTAACCACGCTGTGACCACCATGAGACCTTTTATTGCGTGTGTAAGTAAGAAACTTACCTAGACCAAAAACGGTATTACAATAAGTAAAACATAATCAACTATAAATGCTAAAGCTTGTCTTGTCTAACCGAAGGTCGTGGGTTCGAATCCCGCTCATGACACTGACGTTTTTATCTCAACTAAAACCCTAATTAAGTTAAAGATATTAATTGGTCAAGCGGAGCACGAAACCTAGTGAATTATGTAAGGTATTGGTTGAAATGTAAAAGTTAGTGTCACGAGCGGGATCCGAATCTTTGAAAAAAGTCCCCCCCCCATTTTTCAAATGGTGTGTAATTAAGATTCGACTCTATGGTAAAAGATTCGAAAAAATGGTAAAAAGGAGAGAAATTTGAAAAGTAGGTTGAGATGGGGAGTTGGTGTCCTCGTGGATCGAAGTCACTATAGCTCCAGTGGTAGAGCAGCGGCGTATCTCGCACGTGGGACGGTGGGTTCGAATCCCCCTTGTGGCACTAGCGTTTTTATTGCACCCAATAACTCCTATAAAGATTAACTAATTAAAAGAAGTTATTTGGTCAATCAGACCACGAAGTATAATGGATTTGAGTATCTTATACAGAATGTTCGGCTACCCGTGTTACAAACTTTGCCAGCAGATTTTACATTCAAAATAAAACTACAACGTCCTATTTAACTACTGTCCGAATCTCTACAGTTTCCGAATTAATCAAATTTTCTGATTGTTTAAGATTTCATTACATTGTTTCAAATAAACAATGATAACTCTAAAAGTAAACGATTTTTGACAAATCCGTTGAGTCCAGAATCATATTGAATATCGGGGTGTGCCAGACTATCTTTTTAAAGATAGTGTTAAAAATAAGTGCTAGATACGATTTTTTCCATGATAGGTTAAGGCCATAGTTGTTTTCAAGCAAGTTTAATTTCTATATTCAGGCGACTGTACAATGTTCAAAAAAAACTTCATGTAACTTCAGCATATGTTGTTGACGTTTTTTCCTACTCCCTAAAAACCATTGGTCGTTCTAGACTTTTTTCACATGTCTTTGGAAGTACACAACATTCCAATTACACTTCCTGCTCCAGTGCAGCCTATCGGGTAACATGTCATCATAGTTTTCTATGTGCGCTTGGTACTACGTTTATTTAATTTTCCAATTCTTCTTGGCCTTCAATTCTCTTAGCATTTACTAAATTATTTCAAACAACATTTTGTGATTTCGTGTTTTTTAATATTGACATGGAGGTCTCTTTGGAGTGTATAAATACTATATCTTCACTACCCTTATGTGTGTATTTGTTTGATTATATGGGTGTATGTGTTTTGTTTGTATCGTTATAGAAGTTATAGTTATATCTTTAAAATTATTGTCGGCGAATAAAGCGTTGAATGAATTAGCGCACTAATCTGTCAGCCAACGTAGGAGCACACTTAGAATAACACAGGTTAGGTATGGTAATGGTTTATCTTCTATTTATAGTTTTAGAAAACCTTAATAGCCACAAACAATGATTAACGTCAAACCTTTCATTCATAAATTTATCAATAAATAAATAAATCCCGGAGGTACCTATTTAACTTAAAAATATAACAAAATGATAACAAGAAAGATAAGTCTTGTTAATTTGGTAATTTTGACCTTTGAGATTATTGAATATTCTTCTCCCTAGGGTATTATCCACACCATTTACTATTAATTAACATTAATTTCTCCTGCACTAATTGACAATGAAATGTCTTGATTTAATTATATCCGGGATGTTGGCAATTCTGGACATTTAATATTTATTAATATTACTTATTCTAATCTGTTTAGTGTAGTTTGATAATTTAATTGTAGGCTAGATTGGGAATATAGGAAGTACAGAAAAATAAATAAAACGTACATTTATTGTACAAATAAGATACAGAGAAGACACTGGGAACGGTATCGAGCTGAGAAGTCGGCAGAATCCGCCCTGGGTCCTTCCAACGGACTCGTCCAGTGGCCATGTGATCTTCTCCGCCGCACCCGAGCGGAGTTATGGGTTAGGAGGGTGTGGAGTGCGCCGAGTATCGCAAGGGTGAGTCCACTTCGTGAATAGGCATGCAAAGATGTCACCCGGACACTTATTTTCCAGCCTAAGACCGCGTATGTGTATAGAGAAAGGTTGCTTGGCTGTGTCCCCTTTAATTGACGTCCTTGGCTCTTAGGTAGCGTGAAGGAATTCCGCCCGATGAGAACTGTGCATGAGTAGGGCAGCGAATATTTCCGAATTTTTGAGGAAACAGGACTGTTTTATTCACACAGTAGTTATAGTTAACTCGTCTTATCCAAGTCTGTTACTGAAGATAAAGCGCTCATGCCTGGCCATCAAGGTAGATTTCGCGAGAAACACTCAACTGTAGACCACGTCCAACATGTAGTTAATGAAATCCCAAAGGTACTAGAATAACAGAATGTATGCTCGAGAGTTTTGCTGGTCGTGGCTCAAGCCTTTCATAAAGTGTGGCACCAGATGTTGCTGTTCAAGTTGCAACGGGATCTTCCACAGCAGTTATTTTTGATTCTGCGATCATACTTGGCTGACAGGAGTTTCAGAATTAGGCAAGATGATGGGTAATCCCCGCTAAGAGAGATCAACGGGAGAGTCACAGAGCATTGCCTTTGGTAATCTCCTATGCGGCGCATTCAACTTTAATTAATAATTAACTTCACCAATAGAAAGAGTGTCACCATTCCATTAGAAATGAATGCAGCTAAATTCTTAGGGTATGACCTTAGATACCAAACTCAAGTGGATAGCAGCGAAGTGGTTGTCCTTGATGCTCGGATAGTCTAGCAGTGTTCTTATCGCTTGTGTTCGTTCTGGCAAAAGTGCAATGATATTTGTTCTCTTGGATTGTGGAGGTTAATTAATGAAGTAATTACTCTTTAATGTGCATTATGAATTGAAGTGAAATAACATGATGGATATGTACTCAGCTAGTACCGTTATACAAAATATTTATTTAAAAAGTCTCGTTTTGTCTTTCTTGAAACTCAATTTATTAATTAGGGTGAATGTGTAGTGTGGTATGGTTGATGGCGGAATATTAAATACCACCTCATATACCTCAACAAGATAAGATATAAAATGTATGTAAAGTGTAATGGTGAAATATCGAGTACTCTACCACTCTGAGTGGATGGCATGTAAATAAGAAATATTGTTTTTAAGATGAGTGAAAGTATGACTGGATATAAGTGTTGCGTTGGGGACTGAAATTACCTTGCTGTTGACGGCACCTGAAGCCCATCCTCGGAGGCTGGACGGATAAGAAAGAGGTCTGATCCCGGACCGCCAGCATCCGGAGAGGGCCATTCTCGAGGCCTGTCGTTAATGTACATTACAAAGCTGGACTGCTTATTTATATCAGTAACTAGTAAAACTAAAATCAGTTATAACAGGATGAACAAAGCTTATTCGTTAATTGAAAGAGGCTAACATCGCAAAGCAAATCGCGATGCGTGGTCGGCGAGCCTATGAACTATTTACCATAATCGCTTGATCAAAATTAATGACCTTTAATCAGCCTGTTCTCGCTGTAGGTTTTAGACCGTAACTAAAGCAAAATTAAACGCCACTAGATAATTCATTTTGATCAAGCCATTGTCAAAATCCCTTAGGCTTTGAGTTATTTTTTTCTTTATCCAACTTTTTAAAAATATATATTGTTAATAGCCTTGTGTCTCAGTGTTTATTTCTCTACCGGATACAATATTCAAGCCATGAAAAAGTGATCTTTAAAAGTTATTAAGAATGAAAGTTGAGATATTTTTAGGTTTACAAGTTGATGATTTTGGTAATTTCCAATTATTTTTGGATCAGTAGTCCTTAATATTTGGTTGGCTGGAAGAAATTTCACAATAAAATAAACAGCTCGGTTGTGTTGATTGATAAAACATTTTCGTAGCAGCTTCAAACTTTCAGCGAACAGCTGTTTTCGACATTGTTTTCCTCTTTCGCATTTTTTTTTCGTTTGTACTATTGGCATTGCATGGGATATTTCATCTGCGGTACTCCACCCTCCTCTGCATACTAATAATCCGCTTTTTACAAAACTAGAACTTTCACATATCATTTTTGGGAAATCGCCAATTTCCACCGACGTCCAGCAGACATCCATACTTACACAACCTCGAACCTGACAAGTCTTCAAAATTTTAAAACGTTTGTTAGGAGTCTGAAAGAATTGAATATGTACCACACTGGCTCTTTTTAAAATAAACTGTTACGAAATATTAATATCTGACGACCACTATTTTAACCACTGCGTTAATTCACCTGAGGAAGGATTAAAATAAATCCGAAACGTAGTGGATTGAAAGAAAAACCCGTTGTCTTTTTTTGAGATGATGTATTATCCCAACTTCGAGAAGGAAAAATCATAAGTTAAACTGTTGAGGTGGAAATATAAGAAAAATTTTACTGCCCTAGTTTCTGTTTTAGACTTACCGACATGTGGCGAGAAGCGGGAGCACGTCTGACAGACGAAAATCTATCGAAAACACTAAAGAACAAATAATCCACAAGTAGATAACTCTTATTAGAGTTTTCTATGTTAATAAGAGCGTCGAACCATTCCGAATAACAAATTTAAAAAGGGATAGCGATTTCTTAACGAAAATGTGGAGTTGAAGGGGAAGAGGGAATAGCCCCGTGTGAGTCTTCGAATCGTTTGACGGCTTAAATTCGGAAATAAGTATCAATCTAAGCTTAGCACGCCAAGCATTCGTCCCATTCGGAGATACGGGCCAGGGCTTTAATTAAAGATGTTGAAACAATGCCTATAATTGCATTCCTTGTAGAATGGGTTTTCTCCTAATGTCCTCTTCCTTCGCGACCCCGTTTTACAACGTTTTCTTAGCAACGACTCGCTCTCTACACACTCGGGCAAATATATTTAACCCCTGCTCTTCTAACTTAGATTAAATTGGAGAAAAACAATTTTAGTTGGTTAATCTCATTGTTTGTCACCCGACTGCTCATCCGGCTCCATAGGAGGAACTTACGATGGGTTTTTCCCTTCTCTACCATACTTTTGCTTATGCTGAAGTAATTTCAGATCGATACGAACCGTATATAAACCTGCTTAAGATGATTCCGGTAGCAATTAGTAGCTTCGTTATTACCCTGAGGTTGTTGTCTGTCGCAGTTCAGCCGATGGGGAGCATCTCGTCCCTGGGACGAGGGGAGAATCGACTCAGATTATTAACACTTGTTACACCCAAGCTTACAGGAAATTGTCCACTAACTCCCCCTTTTCGGCACTAACCCGATACCTCGGCTCGCCAATATTTCCAGAGATCACGTTCCGCTTGCCCCGAGCTGCAATATAACAATGTTGTTACAAATAAAGGAGTTTAATATCTTATTGAGCTGAGAACGTGTCTCTTGTCCGTTTTTTGATTGTTATTTGACCAGTTGTTTCATTTTCTTGTCCTGTATTTTGGATTCTGAAGAAAATTTTCTGCACTCGCAGAATATGTTAACTTTCAAATTACCAGAAATCAGTTAATTTTTTGCCTAATCACAAACCGATCCATGATTTAATATTTAAAAACCCTACTTTATTTATCTTAAACACAACGTAATAACATCTCGGAAAATTATTTTCGTAACCTAGACATAATTTGTTTAATAGAGAATTTTTATCATCATAAATGAAAGTGGAAATACTCCGTACCTCCCGTTGCCCGATGGTCATAAAATTTATAACTATGTTCTGAGTTTCTGAGCTTTCTACCGAGCGTTCCCAACAGCAGAGGTCATATAAACCCTAAGGGTGCCGGTATTTTTGAAGAAAAGCCCATTTGTAAGTATGTGGGGCTCAAATGCAGGGCCACTGGACACATTAAGTGATGAGTGCCGTGTCAATGCCTGAACCGTTGCGGCCACTCTCGCCCTTACTGAGCTGTTATTCAATGAAAAGTGCAATGCCAAGTCTCATTTATAAAACAAACTATTCCGATGAAAAGACCGAGAAAATCTAGAGATGAGAAACACAGAGAACTCCATGTTGGAACAGGTACTGCTCGTTCAAACATGTTTACCCGGATAAAAAGGCTCGATACTTTGTATGCAATTACATACGATACGTATTCCGATACCACCCAACTTTCTTGTTCATTAGAAAGACGTTTGACAGGTCATTCAGCGATTTATGAATCCTAGATCAAAGTTTTGACTATGTGTAAAAATAAAGGTTTTTCTGTCTGTAATGGAATCCTTTTAAAGTGGTGGAAGGCCAAACCTTCAAAGTTTCGAAAAAACGTACATATTAATTACATGCTTCTTTTTCAATCTATCCAAGAGTACGCAATTTTTCTCGTGTTTTCGAAATACCAAGTGACCCTCTTATAAGAAAATCTATTATTTACTAATTATTAGTTATTTAGATTCATGACGTTTATCTTCCCCTCGTAAACTAAATAGCGTTTAAGATAGTACACGTTTCAGAAGTCTCATTTCTGTAACTCTGTTACTTCGTTACTGACGACTTTATCGCCAATCTTCTAATTTTTTCTAACATGTTGCAAATCGTGGGAAAGCAAAAAAGGACTATTTGACAACCCTCAGCATCAGCAAATAAATATAATGATAAATACTTTAAAGACGAAGGGAAAATACGATTTTCCTATATTCCAGCGATGAAGCACAGCATCGTACATTATGCCGGTACTTCTGGTCTGAAGAAGAGAACCTTTTTCTGGAACAAAAATAAAGCCATAGAGGTTAAAAGTTTTGTACTGTCCGCGGTGTGATAGAACTATAATTTGATCGTTTCCGATTATCCTGATTATTACTTTCCTCATGGATTTGATCAGTAATACCAGGATAATTGTTAGCGCTAAACCGTTGACCAACCCACAAGTAAAATAATACTGAAACCAACTACTAAACAAGGAAAATGGAGGAAAAGTCAAAACTACAGATATAACGATTTTTTTTTTTCACTTGTTGAAACATAATCAACAAGTTCTAGACATGTTTAAGCTTTTGTGGAAACTATTCATTCGTTAAGATATTAACAAGTTGGGCTGTCATTTATCTTGGATGTCTCGGAATTTCTGTGAAACATTCTTGGCCACTTGCTGTCAAGCAGATTATGATGTGCCCTACATTAACGGACCGAACTGCCAAAGGTACATTCACTCCTCTCAAAAACACCGACCTACTTAATAACTTTACAAAAAATTGGTTCATATTTTTTTAAATGACATTTTAGTATCCCATCGCCTAGTAACAAGAGTTCACTTGTTTTTAAACTTTTGATTTAAGAAAATACACTCAAAGACAAAAACGAGATACTCGCATTTTGTGATTATTTCAACAACAACAAAAATATATATATATATATATTTATTGCTATGTTAATTACAACATACTTATTTTAATGTAAGATAAATTAAAGGAAAGAAGAAATTGATGAATTTTAAAAACAAATTTCTTTAATTAAAATGTGATCGCTGTAAAGAAAATTCTTCAAAACGTCGTCAAAACTGGATAATTATTCAGTGATAGTTTAAAATTTAATTAACAATTTATTATCTCGTTTCGCCTTAAGAACGCATATAACCGCTTCTGATCGCGGATGGCGCTATGTCCCCAAAGCGACGATTGAGTCAGCTATCAGATTTCGCGCTTGGGAAACAGAATCCTGTCCTACAACATGTCAACGTTTGTTAGAAAGGAGGTCCTATTTCTTTACCGACATAATTGTTCTATGGGATTCATGTATTCATGTTAACAGATCGTGTTGGCCAATCCATTGTAGTAATCGCTACGTAATCTATAATGGGTGATAACTTGACCTTCATGCGGTCGCGCATTATCATGCATTGCCACGAAGTTGTCCCCAATAAATGGAGCGAATGAGACTACAGCTTCCAGAATACTTCCTCTATATATCTTACTACAGACCAAGATCCATTGTGTATGATAATCAATTCGATATGGGCATGGACGTTGATTCAACCCCATACCGAAACTGACTGTCTTGAAAACGCTGCGTTTAGTCAGGGCACATGAAGACTTCACGTTATGATAACGAGTTACATAGTCAAGAGTGTACATTAACACACAGTTATCCAAAAAAAGGAGTAAATGGCCACAGTTTCCCAGACGAACTTCCTCAATGTACTTTAGTGCAATAAATGATCTATTTCGTACGAAATCAGTTTAGTATGGGAATGGACACTAATTCGATCCCATATCATAACTGACTCTTAGAAAGAGTTGTGTCTCATGTCATGTGACACATGAAGAAAGGTGCACACGGTCTCGGTCATCAGAATACCACAAACCAAATCGGCACTCAGATGAGAACACTCCCTCCATTATTCGAATATCCATACGAGTTGCTGATTTAACCTATCTTCTTGTACACGTTTGTATACATTCTTGTCGTAGAGTAAAGAATCTCAAGCTGGACGTCTCTCCAGAGTTCTCCATTTCCTCTCCCCACTTGGTCCTAGTAAACCGCAAGCAACAAACTAAACCTGTATTCATCTGTGGAGAAAATAGCCCCTACCTGTAAAGTAATAAATAAAGTGAATAGTCGCCTTTCTACTCTATGCCTCGCCAGTTGTAGAGAACCTGTTGCGGGACGTCCAGAGATTAGACTATTCGCATTCAGCATTCTAAGGCTGTTTCAGCGCTCACTCATACTTTAGCGACCTTTAGAGCGATAGAGTTAGTTACCTATGAAAGAAGCGGTTAAATGACGATGACGTAATGCAATGAGTGTAATAAAACAATCGTCCCTAGCCGTCGTGCATCGCCGTCGCCACTACCTTCTCTTCGGTCGAGACTTCCGGTGGCCCTAAACCGCTGTAGTCTATGTAAGCAGCCCAAGGTCTTGTGCTATGTAGTGGACGCTAAGTTAATCGTTGGCCAAAGCATCTGCTCGAGCAAGATCTTCTCGACTAAACACCATACCGCCAATAAATAAACAATTTGTCTCAATTTAAAAAAAACAGCTCACACGACAAGTAGGTGCTGGAAAGAATGAAATTGAACTGGTTATTTGTATTGTTTATCTAAAGAGTGTAAATGGATTATGAGCACGCTATGAAGGTAAATAGAAAGTCTAATGTGTTTTAAGTCAACTATTAAGCTTGATACTTAGTTCTTATCAAAATGAATTCAAGTGTCCGGTGTTTGTATTTAAATGTACATGTTGTAAAGTTAAAAGACACTAGAGCTAATAGAATCGTAAGTCGCAGTTTTTCATGTACCTTTGGAGTTCAGGATCTTGCTTGATTATACAATACGTAAAATATTTTTAAAAAATTATCAATTGACGTCTATTCAGTAAAACGATATATACGAGGGACACATTACAAGTTAGTTCAGCTTTACAATATATCGCATTATTTTTAGCATGTTATATTAATGAAGCCATCCATCATTCCTTAATGAAATTGACTCAACTCTGCAATCACCCACCAACTCCAACCAGTTGACATTGCAAATCGAGCGGGATGATTTAATTTAAAAAAATTACTTAATTAACTAATTATAATTAATATGTTTTAAATTATCACCAGATCTATTTTAAGTTGAAGAAATAAAAAATATTTCATTATAAGTCACAATATACTCGTATGAATATATATATATATATATATATATATATATATATATATATAT
>CM077099.1:38682155-38723623 GCA_039619505.1 Cimex hemipterus
GATCACAGGTCATCTATACCACATTGCATTAAAAATATAGTACAAGAGATGACATGTCATCACATCACAGATCATCTATAACACATTGCATTAAAAAATAGAGTACAAGAGATGACATGTCATCACATCACAGATCATCTACACCACATTGTATTATAAACAAGAGTACAAGAAATGGCATGTCATCACATCACAGATCATCTATAACACATTGCATTAAAAATATAGTACAAGAAATGGCATGTCATCAGATCACAGGTCATCTACACCACATTGTATTATAAACAAGAGTACAAGAGATGCCTTGTCGTCATATCACAGATCATTGATACTACATTCTAACACCAAATAGAGTACAATAGATACCAGGTTATCACATAACAGATCATTTGTACTGCATTCTATTAACAAATAGAACACAAGAGATGCCATGTCATCACAGCACAGATCATGGATACCATATTGTATTAAACAAGTTGATTTTAAAATATTAATTTTGTTTAAAATTCATGTTTTCATTCCCTTACAAAGATATATGGACAGATGCCGTAGTCAATGGAATCTTCCTTTCCATAATTGTATTTGAAAAAACTTTAAAAAGAATAAATGGCACATTCCTCAATTCTCATACTGTACGTTCAAATAATAGAAAACTAGATGGCACATCAGGTCACCTCTTCCATATTTCATTAAAAATAGGGAATAAGAATGTCATAATTCTTGTCTATTTATTGCTTAAAAAGTAGATTTAGCAGGGATACGATAGTTTACAGAACGAAATGTTCAAAAGACGTCATTATTTCTCTTTCCCATATTTTAGTTTAAAAAAACGACATAGATGCCACATTCCACAATTTCCAACTTGTACTTCTTTTCAAAAGATAGTTCTTACATTCCATAATTCTTGTGGTTTTATTGCATACGATGTTGAAGACATGGCACAGTTTATCAAACGAAACATGAAAAATGGATTCCATAGTAGTAACGTCTAACGTAGAGAGCATTTTCGTGTAGAGTTGAAATGGCACATTTGCTCAGAAAAACGTAACAATTTTATTTGTATATTTTAACTTTATTCTATAAACTTTTAAAATGTTGATGACAACCTTGAGCTAACTGTTGAAAAAATTCAAATACTGAAGGTAGCGAATTAAAAGTTAAAAGGCAAAATAGAGACACATTGTTGAACGAATGGCCTTTTTTGTCTCCCCGCCCGACTCTTCTTTCTTTTTTGTACATCTTTTTATGCAATTGTGGTGCCATTTCTTTAAAGGGTGTTTAGGCAGGCGTACAATAATTGTCGTTGGCAATCTTTCTAACAGCTCCCATGGCTAAGCGGGACCGAACGGCCCCATCCAACTCCCTGCGCCCACCCCAGTCGGATTCCGTTTTCCTCCTCCCTCACTCCATTACTAAGATGAGGCGATCCACTTCTAGAAAAAATCCAACTTTCATCCCGTTACAAGACATTCTTCTCGCATTGTGCCACAGCCCCGTTCACCTGTCACCCCGTCCACTTATTTTAATTACACCACTGACACTGACATTTCATCCTCTAAGAAACATTAACTAATTCGTTTCCACGACTCTTTTTCTTTTTACTTCCTAGAAACTCAATCCTTCATTTGGCTCAAGGATGATCTTTTGACAAATGCCACACGTTACAAAAATGTACAACCATCAAAAACAGGTAACTTTATCCATCGGACGTTCTCTTTTCAGCTGAGATATAGGTAAAGTTTGAGCATGTTGCAACTTAGCCACTAATCGCCTGGTCAAGAAAAACCGTGCCCTACTCTCATTTAACCTGTTGAGATCTTTGTGCTACAGGTAGCTTGGATAAAAGCGGACACAAAAGCGATTCTCGCTATACACGAGCACGTCATAACGAACAACCAGAGGCTCTCCGTCACGCACAACGACGACAACACGTGGACACTGAACATGCGAGGCGTCCGACGAGAAGACAGAGGCACGTACATGTGCCAGGTCAACACGGACCCAATGAAAAGCCAGGTAACGACCCAACTAATTAATTTTTTTTTAAATACAAAACTAAATACAAAAATAATAAAAATTATTAGCAGATAGACAGTCTTGATCAAAGCATATTTTTATTCACCAACCACTTAATTTAAGTAGCGGTACCTGGTTGACTTATGATAATAATGAGCACTTGAGCAAAGCAAATTTTCATATAGACATTTTTCACATATTTTAGAACTATTTAAAAAATATTGTAATATGCTTTGATTAAATTGTTTTCGTATATGTTTGTCATCTACAATTCTTTATTGTGAAAAATATGTGTGAAATTTTTATCCACAATAAAAACATTACAATACATTTATGTAAAAACAAAATTAAAAACAAAAACAAACGTAAATATATTTAATGTTTATTATTACAAATACAAATAAAAATTGTTATATCTTATTTTGTTATCCGACAATGTTTTGTTTGTAATATAATTGTATGTATACATTAACAAAGTGTCGCGATCAAACCGACTGTCAAATTTCCAGACCATGTAAAAAGGTGTGATTTTTTACTTGAGACATTTTTGTTTTATTTGATTGATTCTCCTTTTAAAAATAGAAATAGTGTTTATATTTTTGCACTTTTAGAATTGCAATTTAATTTTTCTTAAAAAAACAAACATAAATCTTCCAACAAAAGTTAAATTTGTAACTTCGTTGGAAAAATTCTTGATAGAGCTTAGAAAATTTCATAGTAAATTTTTTGTTGAGTAAACTAACTAGTGGAATCCTCTTTTTCTTTAAATATGTCGAACCAAAATGCAGAAATTTTATGCTAAATGGAAAAAAAATGGTGATGGTGTAAAAAGGGGAAGAGGTCTTAATTTAATAATTCAACATGTTGTCCTGGGCAAAATTCATTTTCAGCGTTAACTTCAAAGAATTAACATAAAGAAAGAAAAATGAAAAAAACGCGTAAAAAAGAGATGATGAACGTAGCAACCAGCCAAAGCAGAAAAACTGGGCAAAATATCTGCATTAAAATCAAAGAACAACAATGCAGAATTTGTAAAACCCAACTGTAACTTAATACAAAAACAAAAAAGAAAATTCAACTTAATTTTGTTTCGTTTGATTTTCAGTTTGAATTTTTTTTTTTTTTGGTTTGTGTGTTGTACCCAGTGTAATTTCTTCAAAAAAATATCATGAAACTCTTGCAATAAATAAGCATCAACAACAACAAGACTTCCTCTCAAGTCATTTGCTCAGGTTATACGTACTGAGGACAACTACAAAGACGTTAAAAACCGAAATTTGTTTTGACTGTAAAAATTCATATAATTGTATATAAAACATTTCGAACAGTTTGGACCGAGTGGGACGGTGGGGTACTGAAAAAGCACATTAATCGCATCCATCTTTCTTATAAAATGTCCTCAAACCAATTGTTAAAGTTCCTAACTACCCACGAACCTCACTATGTACGATATTACGATTCTTTTTGTCAATGTTCCGAACCTTTTTCAAAATTTCTACACCAAGCTCTCCATCCAACTTAAAGCTTCTGTCAAAGCTGCGACCTTTTCCCATCTTCAAGAAGAAATCAAATTCTCGTAAAGGAAGAAAATCCATAAATGTGCCTTAAAGTACTAGTTAATGAAGAAATATGTTCGTTACCTGATAATAACAGAACGGAAAGTAACTTGGGGTTACGATAAAACAGATACACTGACCAAGGTAAGATCTGCAAGATAGTGTAGGTCCATGAAGACTAGAGGAGGAAACTGTTGATCTTATCAATAGGATCACTTTTAGGTATGAGAATAGGGTAACTCTCATTTGGATACCAGCACATAAAGGGCTCTATGGCAATGAAGATGCGGATAGCCTGGCCAAAGAAAGCTCCAATACTGCGTTTGTCGGGCTTCAACCGGTATTACCCCACTCTATAAGCACAGCGAAAGAGAGTATCCCTAGCTGGGGAACGAAACAATTAATTGAAGAATGGAACAAAGGCAATCGAAGAAATTTGTGAAGGAGATCAAACCAAAAGAATCGAAATGGTTATCTCTGACTCAAGGAAGGGAATTAGGAGGCAGAAAGGGGCCATTGCCCTTTGAGAAGACACCGTAACGAGTATGTTACCAGACCCCTTCCGCCGTTTTTGTGAAATAAAAGAAGAAACGGCACGGAACTACCTCGCAGAGTGTGGTAGGTACGCCAGGTATAGATAGATTCGAAACGTTTGAAATCACTCCCCGAGATAAAATGGTCCAAAATCTTGGGGTTTGTGAACAAGTCCAAGAGGTCTAAGTAGGGCACTTGAACCGTCCAAGTCTCGGACACGTTATGGATGGGGTACGAGTCTACACAGGCATGTAGCCCTGCGTATGAGACTATAATAGGTCCATGAACCTATTCTGAGGATACAAAATCAAACAAAGAACCACTTAGCACAGATTCAAGATTAGATAATAGATGGATTCAAAAGTGGATAAGAGACCCTGCTACAACAACCCTCCCCATGATTCCCAAACTCGCTACTACAGTTGCGCTAGAGAGGGCTAACTTAGAGGGATGATAGCACTATAAACGGGTCACCTATATCTGAGGAAATATGTCTACATAAATGGCTTTATTCAATGATCATCCCATGTATAGATTACACGATGAGGAGGAAGGCATAGTCATCCATACCATCTGCGAATATGAAGAACATAAACCCCCACTTTCTGGTTTCCTTTCAATAACAATGTACAATAGCACGGATCAGAGTCAATACGATAAATAGAAATGTAACATGTGATTTGGCAGCCTTAGGTAAATCGTCGATTTGTTTTTCGTTCTGGCAGTGAAAATTCCTCTTCAATTGAGATTTTAAAGCTGACAGGAAAAGGGTAAAAAGCTCGTATTAAAAAAAAGCCCTCGTGCGAGATACGAATAACGCCGAAGGCACAAAGCTTTGCGAGGACACCAGATAAGAAACGGATGCAAATAGCAACTATAGCGGCGGTGGCAGTTTATAAAAAGGCCAGGTGGAATTTTGATCAGGATAAAAGAAAAGTTGCGAGGAGCAAGTTGTGTTTTACATTTATATACTTTGAGAAGGTGGGAGGGGAATGAGTTAGAATTCACAAGGCGTGGTGGCAAGAAGTTTTTCCTTCTACTTGCGAGCCACATGCAAGTATCCTCCTGTGTATTTTTTAAACACGGCTCAAGGCCCGGCCGTAGAAATTCAGGTGACAACAAAACTGACTATTTTATTAGTGCGGGTAAATATGCTCGACATGGTGTGAAAGTTGAAGTCACTAAATAACTTACATCAGTTTTAAATTTAATAAAAAAGTTTCACTTTCCAGATCTCCTCTAATCCAAATATAAGATCATATTAAACGTACATGATTACAAATTCATGTCCCATATATAAAAATACACATTTTTTTATGTAAATAGTAATAATTTAAATCATCTATCATTTTTCCAAACTTTACACATCATTTCATTAAATTCTTACAATCATCTCCACAAATAGAAACCCTAAAACTACTTTTAAACATTGAGTTGTTGTGGGGGCGTCGGTGGCCGCAACGATTTAAGCGTTAATTGGGCGTTCATTTCATCACTGTATGTAAATCAGTCATGAGCAAATAAACAAACTGACTATTTCCTATCCAAATTCTGAAAAAAATATGTTCAATATTTACATTAAACATATTTATTGCAACCTCTTTCAACAAAAGATTTATTTTATTATAGGTTGAGTAAGTGTTGCAAATTTCATTAATAGAATCAGGTTGTAGAATAAGTAGGAAGATTTTCACTAAGCTTAAAGTCTATGTCTTGAATCAAGGTATAATCTAAAACATTATTTTTATTAATATTTTGGAGCTCGCGAGATGCGGTCTGGTGTGATGTAGGTTTCAGAAAAATATTTTCTTTATCGTGCCAATGTTTCGATCTTTATTGAGATCATCTTCAAGGCACGAAGTTCCGTGTAGGTGTGTCATTCTTGTCTGTCGTCTTATTATGTTAATCCTACTTTGTAAAATATAATTTTTAATGTACGCACCTACTAAACATTACCTTACTAATTACGCAATTCTTTTAAAAGGTACGACGTTAATAAAACTAAGAAACGTTCTAAAATAAAATAATTCTAAAAGTGTATAAAAACAAAGCGCTTAGACATGGAAGAAAAGTACAATTTTCAAGGACTTCATAATTGAATTACTTAAATGCAACTATCTATTAATAGATAAAAACTATAAATATAACTGATAAGTGGCAAAGTGTGTTAGTGACTTACTATTTCTAAATATATATGTAAAATCAACCCTGAATACTGGATCAAATCGAATTACCTTCCTTACTTTTAAATTATTTATTAGTTTTTTAATTACCATTATTAGACCATTATTAGATCAAAGCTCCAATAAACAGAAATACGTTTGTAACCAAAATTTGCTATAAACTATGACTGATGTATTTCTCCATTAGAGTACCGTCAACATTGACCCTGATACAGAAAAGGAAGTTTCTAATTGTATGAAAAAAATTGGATTTGTTCGGATAATTAAATTGAAGTATACTACACTACTGTAAGTAATATAAAATTACTTTTAAAAAAATAAAGTTCAAATGTATGATGATTAGTGGCCGTTAGTTGATGATTACTGGGAAATCGTGAGATGTAGGTTTCAGAAAACATTTTCTTTGTCGTCCCAACGCTTCCATCTTTATTGAGATCACCTTCAGGGCCTGGGAGTTAAAAACGTGGTTTAAATTTCACAAATAAATGTAGGATGCGGAAAAAGTTAATGTATACTATGCAAAAAAAATGTTTTTGATATTTAATCAAAGTATTTCTAATCTACACTTTGAGTGAGTACAAATACTTTGATTGAATCTAAAATTTTCTAGCATGGCATAAATTCATTTTTCCCACATCCTACATGCATTTGGTAAATTTAAACAATGTTTCTAAATCCCAGGCCCTGATGAAGATATCATTAAAGATCGCAACGTTGGCACGATAGAGAAACTTTTTTTCTGAAACCTACATCACACCAGACCGCATCTCACGATTTCCCAATAATAAAGTTTATATGTTAACCAAAGTGCAATTAAAATGATTCTGAAAAAAATATGTAATGTTGTAATTAATTGTTTAAAAATAATAAAACCATAGCTTTTATGAATAGAAAATGATTATTATTACTTTATTTATGCATACGGAAATAAAACATTTTCCTCAAAAACAAAAAACATCGTTTAAAATAAACTATGTAAAGCTCTGTTTTGGCTGATTAGCCTTACCATTTCATCTAAATACAAATCTAACAATGAGTAGTCCTTCCAAAACACAAATAAACAAGGAAAGAAAGATATAATTTTTTTTTAACTTATATAGTTCATAAGGGCAATCAATGGTCGGGGAGCCTATGGCTCTTAAGGAGATGGCACGACGACTCATCACTGTAAGGTAAAGGGTCGAATCCAGCGGCTCTGAAGTTATTGCTTTGTTTTCGAGGGTTCATACAACCTTGTATTTGAAATTGGTTTAAAAAATGTACGGGCGTCGGTGGCCGCAAAGATTTAGACGTTGGCACGGCGCTCATCAATATAAGGTAAAGGTCCTGGGTTCGAATCCAGCGGCTCTGCATTCAAACTCGACATACAATTGTGTGTTTTTAAATACTGGCACGCCGAGGATTGATATAACCTCTGTTGTTGCAAACCCTAGAAGGCACAATAAAAGCTGCAAAAATGTACACGTAACTAAACTAATTTTTGCTACGCTTTAGAGGTCATTGTTGTGCCATTGTTATATTAAACCGATATATTAAAGCGATTATATTCTGAAATTAAAACGTTCAATTAATTTTCGTTTAGGCTGTTATCCCCCTGAAAAAACAACCGCGTTTCTTCATGTTTTACCAACGAAAATGTATGATTTGCTCGTTCAGAGAAGAGTATCGCACTTTTAAAACATCATAAACTTTATTAATCGGCTTAAAGTTCAGAATTAATGGCTCTGCTATCTGGAACAAGCTCAAAGCAAACACTGAACGCGTGACGTAATTTTTACCAGAATTGATCCTGGCGGGTCGCCCCGAGTTTCTGCTACTTTTTACCCAAATCCGTCAATAATTGTTAATTTGAAACATTAACAATAATACGTTTATATTGTTACTACAATTATCCTGTTTTAACTTTCAAATAATATTAGATGATAACATGGTGACAAATGAAGGACAACATTTCTCGAACTATTGACCTCGCCTTTTGCGAGTAAAAACAGAAAGGCGTGATACGGAAGGAAATCCATTCAAATGATTTTTTGTAATGAGAGGGTGAAATAAATATTTTAAAAAACAGATTCGGTGTGAGAAAGCTTGTGAGGTAATCAAACAAAAAGGTTTAGACAAAGGACGGACGGTATGAATGGAAATCGATTGAAACCAATCAAAGGTAGTGTGTTAGAGTAAAACGTCTTTCCATTGTGTCTGTATCTGTATTCACGGTTCGTTTCGATCTTCTCTCACGTGTTGTAATCTTTGGCTCTACTATTTTTTTTACGAAAAGAATGTAAAATAAAATGATTTCTTGAAGTTGGATGCGATGAAAAACGATTTGGATTTAATCAAACAATTAAAACGATTATTGACTCTGCTGATGAAGTAGAAATCGACCAGGAGGATTAATGTCTTTGGGATCTGGTTTCTTCAAAAATTTGACCAGAAACAGATCCACACAAACAGAATCATTATTGACAGTGTGAAATCTGCACCAGTTTAAAATCAACTGTTTAGTATATCCTAGTCTCTGGTTAGCTTATTCGTCTATTTTTTTCCACTTGTTAAATAGCATTTTACAATCTCATATATAACTTTTGTTTAAGATCTATTTAAAAAAATACAAAAATTAATGCCAAAAATGAAAATCTTTATTGTTATTATTATTGTTTTTGTTGCTTAATGATAAACTGGATAATCTGCGGGATGATAGAGACGAGATGAGATGATGAGATGAACTTTGATTAAAATCGATCTTATCGGATCAACTAAATTTCGCAGTATTTAGTTTTTCTGGAAATTTGGTTAACTAAATTCACTGGTAGTGTTTGCAAAAATTGATAATAAGACAAATATTTATCAAGCGGTCTGCGATGAACCTGTCATTACCATTATCCACGTTGTGTCAAACCCATTTAGCACGACGCGATTTAGTCGCTCGGGGAGCGACATAAGCAGGATGAGGTACAAACCTACCTGATTATGCTGACAAGCCTAGACGCATCAGACAGATCAATCCGTAGAGGATAGGCAGACCAAAATATCGCCCACGACCGTTTTAAATATAATCTCATGTATGTAAAATTTTATTTTCCGTGGTTTGACCTTTTCCAATAATTCTTTTTGGCTGCCCTTGTTTTTGGTCTGGTTTCAGATTTTCTCTACTTGCTAAGCCTGCTTTATTTCTTGAAACTCTATGATTGAAATGAGTTCCATTTCCCCACAGACTAGAAGAAAATTTGGTATAAATTTTTCTTATTAAACGGGATAATTTTAAGCCAAATGAAAAGTTCGACGGGATAAAGAAAAAGAAGTGTTATTGTGTTTTTGCTTCGTATTACTATTAAGTTGCATTAGTTTATTATCATATTTGATTCGAAGAATAAAAGGATAATGATGAACCTATGGTCGTGCTGCCGCTAGTGCTAGCCTGATTCCATTATTTTATTATAATTGTTATTGGCCATGGGAATTGTTTAAATTATGGAACAAAAATTCGATATTCTAATGAATGAATGGATAATATGCTTTATTGCAGAATAAATAAATAAAAAAATTTACATGATATATATTTCAAAGCATGAATGACAATGGCAGTGGCAGTCTGTCGAGTTGCTAGTAAATTACTTAATTTATATATTTAATATTTTTATAATTGAAATTTGCAATCTTATATCTTCTATATTTAAAAGCTTGTGTGAGAAATTTTATTGTATGAACCTAATCACTTCCCCCATTAAGGATATTAACTACCTCGGTTGTATCTAATTGTGATTTTCCTGAACTCGATCTGTACTGGACATTTACCCAAAAAGCGCATAGGTCCTCCGGAACATAGAGCAAGTAAAATTCAACTCATTCCTCCAAGGCTAGCAGTTCTGTTGCAAGAGTTCTCCCCTCGCTCATAACAGTAATGAATTGCCATAAATATTAATTTTTTTGTTTATATATGACCATGGTCAAAGTCGAAACTTGCATATAATTTAAACTTAAGGTAAACATTATCCCTAAAATTAGTCACTATATCATCCCTTAGTTTCACTTCTAGATTGTTTAGTAAATTTGTACAACTGAGCGACATTAGAGTGCTTCTATTTATTTCAATACTATACTGCCTTCCTATTTCTGACAGCTATTTAAACCATGCTATTTGTTTTGTTACTATCTCATTGGCTAGGAAATGTGTTAATCTACTTAATTAATTTAAGATGATGCAGGTTCGTTGAATGGATATACAGCGGAGTGATTGAAGTCTCAATATAAATCATATGACCTTGAGTGTTACCTGAAAGGTAAAACAAGTATTTTATCAAATATTTCTGAATCACTTGTGCTTACTTTTTATTTAAGAAGCCCAAGATCTGCTCCCTCCCCCATAACATACAATGGATCGTATTTTACCGCTAAAAATTCTTATTTTTGTATCAAGAGATACATTCCTGTTTATTATTCCCTTTTCCAGATGCTATTAACTGCCGATTTAGCTCAAGTATTTTTTTTAAATGCATCCCTAAATTCAATGATGGCGTAATGCTAATTCCTAAGTACTTGTATTTGTTAACGCAATTTACTCTCTCCCATTTAAAAAATCTTTTTTCGTTTTTCTTTAATCAACCACATCTTCTTCGGCATATCATAATTTTAGATTTAGTCAGGTTCACATTTAGGTTCCATTTGTCGCAGTACTTTTACAGATCACCCATCATGAGCTGCTTAGATGCAGGAGTAGAGGCCAGAAGAACAATATCGTTTATCTTTCGTTCATTAATTATGACCCTACCACAAAGCTCATTTTATCCATGGATCATTTTAAAAAATTGAAAACGTAGCAGGCTAAGTTGGCATCCTTGTTTTACTCCCTTTTCACAAGGAAAACTGTTTGTAAAACCTTTCTACATCCAAATTCTGGCATGTGAATCCTCATAATAATGTTATATAATAGTGATCTTTTTTTTTGGCATACGTAATTAGATAATTTATAGTATAATGCCCTCCTATCAGTACTGTCAAATGTTGCCCTAAAATCTACAAAGAAGTCATACATTTTTTTTCATGGCAGAGCTTTATATTTATGATGCCATACAAATTAAAAACTTTGCCCATTGTGCTCTATCCCACTCTAAATCCGGCCAGGAATTCTTTCATAATATTCGAAACTGTAATTAAAGAACAAGATTACATTTTATAATTTAAAATTGAGATATTTGCATACATTTGGTCTTCCAAATTAAGAATTTTAAAAGGGTAAATTAAGGCTTTAGATGTCAATAGGATAGATTAGTTTATGCGGGAATGTTTAGTCAGAGCTTTATAGCGCTCAGAATGGATATAGCTAACCTAAGATAAAGGTTTGGATGTTATGGAGTGAAACCTTAGCAGTTAAAAAGCCCTTAAAAATTAACAACAACAATAACAATAATAACTATAATAACTAAAGGGAAAATTTTAATTGTGAAAAGTTGTTATTAAAAACTCTATTGTTTTATATTTAATTATTTGTCTTAAAATTTACTTAATTTACGTGCATATTCACATGGTTTTTACATTTTATACCAACTTTTGGGTTTTTTGGTGTTTTAAAAAAAGGGTTAATGTGAATTTGTATTTTGGTAATTTGGAAGGTAAAATAGGTTAATTTGAAATTCAAAGCCGTAAATTCAAAATTTTATACCAAAATGGGTCAGCTGAAATTAAAATCTTGTTAATTTAGAAATAAAAAGAGTTAAATTGAAGTTATAAGACATTAGTTTGGTAAAGATAAATCATTTTAAAAGATACACATTTGCTATTCGGTTTTATAGCTAAACTCTCAGGTCATTTATAATTGTGCTGCTTTAGGTTGTTCGTCTTTTTGATTAGGTTTGAAAAGTAGTGTTGTTGATCGTATTTGTTGCAGTTCAAATACCCAGGAAAATGTAAAGCAAGTGGGGTTAAAAGTAGATTTGACGACAAAAAACTTTAAGAACATAAGTTTGACAAACATTTTATAAAATAGGAATTTGTTACTTGTGACCTTTTCACATATATTTACATATTATTGTCTTATAGAAAAGGTTTTAAACCAATTTTTGATAATTAAAAAACAGTATAAACATATAATTATATCTTAGCAGCTTTTCATTTTTTAGTTTTGTTGTTAAGATAATGTCTTAATGGACCGTGGTCTGTTATTAGGCCACCGGTTTCAGTTTTCATAGATGTTAATTTCCTTGGAAGTAATAATGCAACCATTTGAACGTACCAGGGAAATATTAAATCCTGTCGTTTTAGAAACCAAGTGTATAACTTGTTGACTGGAGATATTCCTTTCCGCGTAGGGAGGAGTGTTTGTCGTCTCGGTTTCATTAGTTGGCAATAACGTTCCAGTGAGCCGAAAACTGGGACGGTAGACAGGCAGACTTGAAAGTCTCTCAACAACAGTTGGCTGACAACAACGCCGCTGCGAAATGAGAAACTCCGTGTCACCTACATGAATTAAACTGGGCCGACATCCACTCTCTTGCCCTTTCAGGCCCGATATCCATTTCGCACATGAGCGACTTTCCGCTAATAGTCCTACGATGTAAATTATGATTTTTTTTTTTAAACTGCAAATAGTATTAAAACTACATTATTCTAATTGAACACATTATTTTCAACAGACGGAAAATAAATATGCAACGTCTATTATTATAGACACTCGATAGATAAGAGAATATTTCAAAATATTATTGCATTTTGCATTTTCAGCGATATGTTGCTCCGAAAGTTCCTAGTTTAATTAGTACACGTTAGCAATCACCACAATACAAAGGACGTAAGGTCATTTAGTCCACCAGGAGGGTGTCAACTTTGCATTTAACAAGTAATTAAATTCACTAGTTTTCGTGGTCCGCTTGACCAATTAATATATTTTAATTAATTAAGGCTTTTAGTACAAGCCTCACTAAGACTGGCAAAAACATTGCTGCAATTGGAAAGGACCAAACTCAGAGGAGTGGTAGAACCACTAACCGGTCACTGATCGTCTGAGAAAACATCTACACAACATGAGTTTATACAGCGATGATGTCATTTGCAGATTATGTAATGATGAGGAAGAAGCAGTCACTCATATCATCTTCGAATGCGAAGTAACAGCTCAATGGAGATTTAACCTAAAGTTCGAAAATCAAATCTTAAAAATCAAATTACAGCTGGGACAGTCAACGACCTGATATGGTTAATAATAAGGATTGGGACTATTGCACTGAATAAAGAACGAGGAAGGTACAATAAGCCAGAAGGCTGCAGTGCCTCGGGAGCGCAAACTCCGCTTCCTATTCCGTATCCTATTTTACCATACTTTACCATACAAGGTTGTAAGTTGATATACAAAAGTCAGTGTCACGAGCGGGGAACCGACGACATTTGCCTAGATACGCAGCTACTCTACCATTTGAGCTATCGTGATTCACTTCCCATATCATCCCAATCTTTTGAATTTTCCCTCCTTTTGGCCATTTTCCAAATCTCAATTCACGATCCCGCTCTTGACACTGATTTCTTTCATCTCAACTAAAAACCTTCATTAATTTAACAACTACGTTCAACAAAAGAATCAAATATGAAATAAATTGAAAATTGAGAATTGATGAGCACAACGCATTCAACTCTAAATACTTCATCAATACTGAAATTAACAACAGTTTACATCCATTATTCAGATATCGTGAGAGCGGTCGGGTGTGATGTCAGAAAAACAATTTCTTTGTCGTGCCGACGTTTCGATCTTTTATTGAGATCATCTTCATGGCCTGGGATTTACAAACATAGTTTACATTTAGAAAATACATATAGAATTTGGAAAAGTGTAAAAGTGTGTTGATATTTTGTAAATCCCAGGCCCTGAAGATGATCTCAATAAAAGATCGAAACATTGGCACGATAAAGAAAATGTTTTTCTGGAACCTACGTCACACCAGACCAAATCTCACGATTTCTAAATAAATATCGATTAATGGTCACTAATCTCTACACAGTTTACATTCATTTAAGAGATTATATAAATGGACAAAAAAGAAGAACACAAAGGCCAATAGTAACAATAAAACGCCCAAACCACTTCACAGACACACAGAGACACACAGAGACAAAGGTTCTAATTTTCCTAAACTTAAAAATTCGAACCTGGCTAAACAGAAAAACACCCCTGTAGATACCGAGAAGTGAACTGTGAAATCCCCAAACCGAAAGAAAATAACATCAAAATCATAAGAAACGGTGGATCTACAAAATCTTCTTTTTTGTCTACTTTGTTTCTAATTACCGTAGAAATCCGTTTATCAGCACGAAAGTCCAGATAATCCGAAAATTTGCGATTGTATTCGTATCGTGTCATATAAACGAGAAAAAAACGCACATCCGAAAGTGAACACTTTTATTTGTATATCAAGTAACATTTAAAGTAATAGATAATTTTCATTAGTGTTATTTTTGTTTAAGTCCGGACACGCGTTTCTTGAAAAATGTATACGTCAAATAATAGAGTAAAAAATACCGAATAAAAATTTACGGAAAAAAAAAACTTTTCAATGGAAACGAACATACAAACAACAAGCGACAACAATTTCTAGTTTTTATAAATAGTATACACCTTTTTTATTTTTTTATTTTTTTTTTTTTTAACAAAAACGTGCGTCTCCATCGTGTGACTTGTCGAAAGGCGATTTGGAATTTTGAACGACGAATTAAACGTCCCATAGTTGAATTATGAATTGTTTTAAATTAACATACATATACTGAAAATTATGAAAAGTTCTTTTAAAAAATGTGTGGTGTTGTACCACTTTACATTGCTATCCCAAACCGCATCTAGGGTTGGCTCTCCAAATAAGTTAGAAGTTAAACAAAACGGACCCGGAACTGGGCCTAGTACAATTATTATTTTTAGATGGAGAGTCTGCATATAATGACGCACCAAAGAAATGGCCAGACATCAATAATCTGAAAGAAATTGATAAAATTATTACTCTTACCCAAATAATTTATGGTTATTACATCTGCATTTAAATTAACCAAGCCGGTGTCCGTCAAGGATGTATATTTGATCCAATTTCTATTTGCTATAGTGGTCAATTGACCCAAGTTACTTCGTTCAATTAATTATTCTTGTATATAAGGTCTTGCTCGAGCTAAAAAGTCAGTGTCACGAGTGGAATTCGAACCCACGACCTTCGGCTAAACACGCCGCTGCTCTACCTTAGCTCGAGTAGTAGAATAGCGGCGTATTTAGCCAAAGGGTTCGAACCCCGCTCGTGGCCCTGATTTTATTTCAACCAAGAAATTACATAAAAACAAGGATTATTTAATATATAATTCTTTTGTGGATAATTTAATTCTTCATTATTTCTATGCCATTTTTTAAGGTAGGTAAAATAATTTTCTTTTTTATTGTGTTACTTCAGGATCCTTTCGTATTAGTTTTCTGGAAATTATTTTAATTTACTCGAGAAATAAACTTCCTTAAAGATGTGACAAGATTACAAAATGTCGCAATGAAATAATAAAGTTTCCCGTTTTCAAGAATGGCATAGAAATAATAAAGAATTAAATTAACTATCCATAAAAAAAGAAAATACTCTTATTTTAAATGTGTGGTGATTAGTTACCGTTAATCGATAATTATTCAGAAATCGTGAAATGCGGTGGTGTGATGTTGGTATCAGAAAAACTTTCTTTATCGTGCCAACGTTTCGATCTTTATTGAAATCATCTTCAGAGCCTGGGATTTACAAACATTGTTTACATTTAACAAATACATAGGATGTGGAAAAAAGTGAATTTAAACAATGCAAAACAATGTATATATATATATTCGATCGAAATCTTAATTTTACAGAAAGACAACCACGTACGCTATTAATGAATGTGGTCGATACAAAAATGACCGGCATATTTTAATTTTTGTTTCGTTTTAATTATTTTCGTAAAACATATTAGCAAATTATTACCAAATTTTCAGAAAAGGCAGGAATCCGTCAAATGAAAAGGCCAAAATCATTAATCTAATTTACCTTAAAAAATGTGAAAATATCCATATTGTTGTACAAAATATAAGTTTTTAATATAGCTCCCAGTCCAAAAAAAGGCTCGCCCAAATTGGAATCGTGTCAATTTCCGTTGCCCAAATTTATTTTTTGCTCCGGCAAGCAGAATTGATCCTCGGTGAAACCGTCAGAGAAGACGTCAACTGAGCGGTTTGAGATGTAGAACCCTGTTTGTCGAATCCCTTGCCGCCTGTGTGCTCAGGGCAAATACTTGTTCAGTATTAACTCCACTTCACCGCCACCTGTTAGAACAGAGTGATACACTTAGTTTCTAAACGGGGAAATTAAATCCGTTCGCAAACAGTCGATTAACAAATAATATCCGTTTCGTCCTAATTGAAAACGAACCGTCCAATTAGAACACCAAAATTAATCGATTCAGACAGCCCTGAAGTAATCTATCGCCCTTATTAATATTTCCGTTGTCTTATGACTTAAGCAATGTAATTACGCATTAATGAAAATCATTGGTCTGTTTACGCCGTTTAGAATTTCCAAGTACTCCCTCAATAAGAGACGTTCCTCCCGTGATTATTATTATAACCATTATCAAACCGCATTAAAATAATCACTTCTTGATTATAAACGCAAAACCAAGTAAAGGAGAAATTACGCCATCTAGTCAGTATCAATGCAATTACAATTTTAAATCATAATTTTGTAAATTTACAATATTCTAAACCATTGTTTTATTTTGATGAATAGCATAGATGGATTCGAACGGACCCCTCTAGATTCCGGCATGTAGAAAAATGGGGCTCATTTTGTCCCTCCTAATGAAGGAAGCAATTCCTTGGCTCCATATAGAGAGCACGTGGGAACGCCACTCGGTATTAGAATTGTGCTTGAGCACGGCTACGATTATCTGGCTTCCTTGTTCCTATTCTTGGAAGAAACACTCATGCTACATTGTTTGTAGTAATGATTTTTGTGGCTTCTAGTTTGTGTTGGGAATAAATGTATTTATAAGCGTGAATGTGTAAAATGAGAGAGACTGGATAATGAGTTATAACTGACACGTGTAAGAGTTGAATATCTCTATTCTGATGGACGTGGGAAGAATGATAAAGAAAGAGATAGAGAGAGAAAGTAAGAAAAAGGAAATGGGAAAGAGACAGAGCAAGAGAAACATAGTGAAAGTAAAAAGAAATATAGAATTAGAGAGAGAAAGACAAAGAAAAAGCGAGTCACTGAAAATGAGGGAGAAAGAGACAGAGACAGACAGATAGAAAAAGTTACTTAGATAAATAAATAAATATAAATAAAAAGAAAAGGGAAGGGGAGAAATTTTACGTTTTTTAGAGGTAGAGAAAGAGATACTTTCTGAGTGATTGTGTGTACTTGTCCGTTATATTAGGGGGAAATAGTTATTTTGATAATAGGTACCTATTTCTTTATTTTGTTCGAAGAAATATTGGCAGCATTGCCTACGTAAACAATGTCGGACAGACCTATTCAAAATATATATCTTGAAGGAACGAAACAATCAATATACGAACTAAATAAATGTTTACAAAGAGAAAATTAAACCAAAAGGTAAAGCAGGAATGTACTAGTAAACAACTAAGAATAGACGTAATAAATCTGAATACGACAAAACTTTGATTATGATGATAATGAATCATCACGACTTAATTAAATATATGAGCAATAGTGTTGATTTCAAACTTTAACTTTAATCTCTTTCTTTTAATTAGATTATATAAATAGATTTAACAAAGACAAACGAGTGACCCAATTGTTAAAGCATTATCACAGAAATAAAATTATATCATCTATTAAACATGACATAAACGACAACGAGAGAACAATTCGCTTTAACCTTGATCAAATTTTGAAACTGATGGTAAGCGAATTAACACCAATTATGTTTAAATTATGTTATAAAGTCAATTTTGTTAGCATTGAGAAAAATTTAATCATTTCATCGGTTTAAGATTTTTGTAATTTTATTTATCAGGGTTAAAACCTTAGTGGACTAGATGTAATTGAACATAATTAAAGCGAGTTAATATTCAAAAATAACATACCATGTCAAACTGTGTACATTGGGCATTTACATAAGTTGAAGAGTAAACAGAGTTCAACTTTATTCTCTCCGCTTCTACCGTCTCGAAGTTATAATTTAACTTCACTAATTTCGTCGTCCGTTTGACCAATTAATATATTACAATTAATTAAGGTGTTTTAGTTGAAATAAAAGTCAATGCACGAGCGGGATTCGAACCCACGACCTTCGGCTAGATACACCGCAGCTCTACCACTTGAGCTATCGTGGCCTCGATTCACTCGGGCACTAACTTTCCATCTCAACCCCACTTTTGGAATTTTCCCTCCTTTTTGCCATTTTCCAATCCCCATCATTCGAATCCCGCTCGTGCCATTGACTGTTTTATCTCAATTAAAAAACTTTAATTAATTGGTAAATGTTAACTAGTCAAGCGGACTACGAAATTAGTGAATTTAATGATTTAAAATTAAGAGTACTTCACTAAAGCTCTCCGAGGCCATTTCATTTGTCGAGAATCCAATCCGATCACACGACATTTGAAAAACGGCAAAAAGGAGGGAAAGTCAAAAGGTGGGGTTGAGATGGAAAGTTAGTGCCCGAGTAGATCGAGGTCACGATAGTTCAAGCGGTAGAGCACCAAGATATCTAGCCGAAGATCGTGGGTTCGAATCCCGCTCGTGCCATTGACTTTTTTATCTCAACTAAAAAACCTAAATTAATTGAATTATAATTTAACGATTGACTGCTTGGTATTTGCCGAGTAAAGAGAAAAAACATCTTGGCCTTTTTGTAATATCAAATTTGGTATTGCATGGAAATTTGGTTAACAAATGACAAACTGAATGACTATTTTTGGTTCTTTTTTTTTAAACATTTTGCCATAGCTTTGACCAATTTAAAATCCGAATTCACCATTGTTTTCAGCGTAAAAAAATCCCTTAATACGATGTGTCAGGATGTATAGGGTCATACTTGAAATTTTGAAGGTGAACTGGGTCTTAGGTACGCTGTATAATTTATCTACCCAAAGGTCAAAATTTAAAACTAGACTAAAATTATTACACTTTTTTCTTGTCTATAGCGTCATTGATTGAAGAGAAATTCAGCCAGGTCATCGAAAATGGACAGCCTGTATAATTTTAACATGAATAAAATATTAATGCGGTTTATTAATAATTTAGTGTTTTCCTTCCACATGAGCTAATAATTTTCAGTATACAATCAAGTTATCATTTTTTATATATGCTAATTTAATGTTGGCTTTCCGTCGTTTTTATTGGCATGCCTGAATTGAGTACTTTTTGGTGAATTGTCAGATTTCATGATGTATTAATTTCTGCTATGATTAACGATCAGAGTTCAGAGCTTACTTGTTTACTGTCCATTTTAATGTGATTCAAAAATCTCTGTGTTGAGTCATTTATGTTCTCGTAACAATCTGTGGTTTGCAAGGAGTTTTAGGTTTTAGATAATGTAGTGAATTTTTGATTTATTAATTTAAGCGTTTAACTGTTTTTTCTGATGAGGTTTTTTTTCGAGATGTTTTAAATTAATTTCTTTTAGGTGTGTGTTTGGCTTTGAATTAAGTTGTGCCACTGTTTCTTTTATTATGTTAGCCGCTAAGTGTCGTGCAAACCACGTATTGTTAAGTTCAACGTGCAGACCAGGAGCACCACGACTTCCTCAGGACTTTAAAAAATATTTTAAAAACTGTACAATTGGTCCCAGCATGTCATCCTAATGGAAGGGGCCTGATAACTTCCATTAGGACCAAACGTCCGGACCAATTGTAAAGCTTTTTTAATAGTTTTTCTAAGTCCTGAGAAAGGCATCAAATACAGATACTGTATTGCTGTGGTGGTTTTATCACCTGCTTGGTTTCATCTTTCATCCCTGATCTCTTTGTTTTACTATTGCATTTTGTTTCAACATATTTATGACTTAATAAAAATTGGCGATAAAATCTAAAACAAGAAGTTCACCAAATTACATCACGCCGACTGTTGACAAAACCACGAAGAAGGGGTGGTCCCAACGTTGTAAAATTAATGCCACAAAGAGAAACTTAACTAGGCTTTTGTCACGGAGTCGGGAATGTTTGGCCGCGTCAGGGAGTTAATGCAAGTGAGGAGTGAAATTTGCAGTAGAGAGTTGGTTGAAGGGTAGTTGGGAGGAGGAGGAGGAGAATGGGGCTGTTTCAGACTAGACGTTCCTGAGAGGGGTGTTCTTGAGGAGTTTCTGAATAATCCATTTAGCCCTTCTCTTCGACCGGGTACACAGTAGCCTTTGGGTGAGCCGGGTTATAGAATCGATTGAGAAACCGTCCTAAATGATCACTGCGGATTGATTGCCGACATTTATAAATATATTTCAAATTGAAACGGCCTTCTTCAATTGCTCCTGAGATTTAAGACCGCGGTTTAATTTCAACGGAATGAATATTTATGACGATGTTCGGTTAACGATACTTGGATTGATTCTCAAGGACTTTCTGAGAGGCCATTAGTGTCCATTGTTTTCTCTTGATTCAGTATTCTCTTGAATATTTATATTTATTTTTCGTTAAGATTGCTACAACAACAGTTAGCTGATTTAATTTATTGTTATGTGTTCAAGAACCATTTTAAAACTTTTTTCTTTTAATTGTTGAAACCGTTTATTTCTTATTTTCCTCTAATTGTGTAATAAATTAAAACTAATTGTAGATTTTATTTTAAAACTTATTAAAATTATGTATTACTCTGCATTTTTGTTTACAATTCGTAATTTCATGATACGCTGATATATTTACAATTATTTAATTGTTTACATTGGGAAAGAACATAGTAATTTTTTAAATAAACGCAAAGTTATAACCAAAACCCTTGCGTTACTGATCGTTTGCAGTTGACTATCAAGGAAGTCGTTAATTGTCGATTCGGCAATACGTAAGAGCAATAAAACGATAATAATTAATAACCAATTTGTCGTACATGTGATATGCTTCTGTAGATGTTACTAAGCAACTGCAGGATTAAGGTCACAAGATAATACAGCTGGATGGCAAAAGATGCAAGTCGTGAATAGAAATCGTGAGATGCGGTCTGTTGTGATAAACATTTCAGAAAAAACATTTTCTGAAACCTACCTCACACCAGACGGCATCTCATGATTTCTAAATAATTATCTATTAACGGTCACTAATCACCACGCGCAAAAGCGCAAATGTGTTTTATCTCAATTATGTTTCATTTTGAAATGTATTTATATAGAAAATAAGTTCGTTATTTGTATCATTCTTTCTACGTAAGGGCTTGGTTGAGAAAAAAAATGAGTGTCACGAGCAGATTTAAAAATGGCAAAAAAAGGGAAAATTTGAACTGTTGTAAGTTGAGATGGAAAGTTGTAGTCCTAGTGGATCGAGGTCAGGATAGCCCAAGTGGTAGAGCAGTGGCGTATTTAGGCGAAGGTCGTGGGTTCGAATCTCGCTCGTGACACTCACTTTTGGAAGAATGATTAATTGAAAGATGGAACTTGGTCTATTTACCACTAAAATGTAAATGGATTAATTTGGATTATGAAAATAAATTAATTGTGAGTTTTTTAGTATTTTCAATTTTTTATTATTTTACATTGCACAAATTGCATTGCTAATTGCACAAAAGTAAAAGAAAATTAAAATGCACGTTAACTAAAACCTTGCACTTGCACATATCGTATCTTTCAAAATATACATGAAACTGTACATAGACCACCTGATCCAGGCTATAATTATTCCTTGCAGACTTTTAACAAAATTACGAGTGCGGGGGACAACATGAGTACATCCACTGAAATTGTTGAATTGCTCAAAAACTGACTGAAATAAAAATCGACAATAAACTGAACAACATCAAAGACGACAGATTATTAATATTTTCGCACAACGCAACGGCGTTGGTCATACCCACCCTTCAACACAGACACGTCATTCTGATCTAAGATTCATTCTGATCCTAAAGTCAATTCCTATCTCCCGACGTAAATAACAACACACGTACAACGTACAACACCTATTATGTTAAATACTGCATTCTCGATTCTACAGTAATACTTAAACAATCGATTTCAAAATCCCCCCCCCACAGAGCGCTTATCTGGAAGTAGTGATTCCGCCCGACATAATTTACGAAGAGACGTCAGGTGACATGATGACACCAGAAGGCGGTTCTGCTAAGCTTGTCTGCAAAGCGAGGGGTTATCCACCACCCAAGATCACCTGGAGGAGGGAGGATGGGGGTGAGATCATCCTGAGACAACCCGCGACAGGGCACAAAGCAAAGGGTGAGTTGGCATCTCTTCAAATTTATATCTTTAGCTCTTAAAGTATAATTTTATATGTAATTTGTTCATATTAATATACAGTGTCGGCTTACGATTGTCTTCTGTTTTCAAATAACTTCACAACAAATAAAAAATGTAACAGTTTATTTTTTACAAAAGCTCTAAACACGAATATTGTGATAATTAGAGACTTTACTGTTCTTAAAAACGTTAAAATATGAAATTTACCATGAAGTATTTCAAATAGTATTTAACATTAATTTTCATTTTCGGGTCCGTTTAAACAATTGGATTTGAGGGAAATACAATGCCGTATACAATGACGAAGGTCGTGGGTTCGAATCCCGCTCGTGACGTTTTACGTCAACTAATACCTTGCACAAAGATTAATTAAAGAAGTTACTTAGTCAATCGGACCACGTAATCTAAGGGATTTAATATTGAATACAATTCACTATTTTTTCGTGGTTCGCATGGCCAATTAATAAAGGTTTTTAGTTCAAGTAAAATAGTCAGTGTCACGCGTGGGATTCGAACCCACGACCTTCGTCATTGTATACAAAGACTGATTCACGATAGCTCAAGTGGTAGAGTAACGGCGTATCGAGCCGAAGGTCGTAGGTTCGAATCCCGCTTGTGACACCGACTTTTTTTATCTTAACTTAAAACCTTAATTAATTGTATAGAATGTTTGTTTTTACTTTTTTCCAATAAATAAACGGTTTCGTTTTAATTGATTTAATAAATTCACACATCTAATTTATTATTAAAACATTTAAGACTATTTCGCAAAACTGTAGCAATTTTTTTCAGAATCTGATTATTTCTGTAAATGTAATGTTTTTCCGAAACGATTGATTTAATTAAGTCAGAAATTATAATGTAGGTCGCCATAAGACAAACAAAAATTCATTTTTTTACACATTAAAAAAACTGTAGTTATTTCAATGTTTTAAAATAGAGCTATTAGGAAATTCAGTTTAAATTATTTCCAGGTTGAACAGTTTTGGAGAAAACCAGGGGGGACTCTAGTCAGTTGACATTTATAGTTTGTATTATTGTGAGGTGATTACTGACCATTAGTCTATGTGACGTAGGTTTCAGGAAAGAAATTTCTTTAGCGTGCCAACGTTTCGAACTTTATCGAGCCCTGAAGATGATCTCAATAAAGTTGGTACGATAAAGAAAATGTTTGTAACATTATTTATTTCCAATTCATTCGAGGATATTTTAATATAGCTGTAATTTAGTTTGTTGACTGCAAAATTAAAATGAAATTTATGACTCTTTTTAAAATAAATAAACTTTTTCCTAAAACTCAACATGTTAAGTCCAAAAAAACATAGTCTTTAGCAAGATGCATAATGTTTATGCACCGATGAACAACAATACGTGGTTCATATTTATATTTTACACAACGATTGTACAACAATTATACAGTAGCATTTCCATTGTTTTAAGAAAATTCTTTCTGCAATGCCGAATCATTTGGATTCAAGATTAAACAATTAGAAATAACAGTGCAATTTCCACTACGACTGTAAGCGCAACTGCAAATTACATCGTTCCCACTAACTGTTAAACTATTTCTAGTTTGCCCACTCTCTCACTTCCAAGTTTTACCGAGGATTCACGCTGGAATTAATCTTTTAAATGAAAATTCAATGTTAAGCGGGGAATTTCAAGCGCAAGCGGATGATGTACGAATAATAGGTGTAATTAATAATAATATGAAAATGTTAAAAAACAACCACAGCACGATAAAATATGCACAGAAAGACTATCTTAATTGAAATTGATAAATGGATCTAAAAACATGCTTGTAATATTACCAAAATTAAGTGTACTTTGATTTACAATTTTGTTTACATTTTCAAGTCTATAATTCTATTTCCTGTAATAGCATGTTGGATTGTTTGATAGTGCGTCAGACAAAGGAAGTTGGAGGTAAAACAGGTAGTGATTTAAACAGTAATAACCTAGGAGGAATATAATTTATCTTCTTGTCTTATCTTAAACTTAATAATACGGCCAATAGTTGCGAAAATCGATTCATCGCTTTGTTGGTGTCTGACCCAGTTAGGAAATCGCGTTTCGGCCTAACATCCGCGAAATAAGCCGCACAGGAAGCGCTAACAAACTAAGTTACCTCGAACCACCAGGTCGTTTCCATCCGAAACCAGAAAAGGAAACGTTTCCTTTTTCTCACCGGCGGCGGCGGAGGGAGGCAAAGAGAAAATTCTCTCCGAATTAAATTCTACGCCATTAGCGTCAAGACGTAACTCTTAGCGAATTGCGTTTACGCCGGTAAACGGACAGATAGTCATAGAGGGCGGCGGAATTATTTATTCCCTTTGGGAGGGGTGTAGCTGACCGTGTGAATCCCCTAGGATATTGCTCCCGTTGCATAATTGCTGCGGTTGCCTCTTCCTCGTCCACATCGTAAACACCCCTGATGTAACCTGATGACGATAATTATCTACCACTTACCCATCAAAACGGCCCGCTTCCTAAATAATTTACGACCGGAGATAATGATTAACTTTAGAATATAGCTCCCACTTATTTTACAAGGAATGAAAAATGTTTGTTATACTAACTGCGCAATGCTTGAAATTATACAGCCTATATATATACAGCCTATATATATATATATAAGTTTTTAATAGTTTTAGTCTAGTCTGAAATTGATTTTTACCTTCTTTTTTTGGGGTACCTCACGCTCAGTTCAACTTCAAAATTACCAATTGATAATACCCATATGTGTATATTCCGACACATCGGATTTTAAATTGGGCAAAAAATGACAAATTAGTCCAAAAGAATTTTGAAAAAAGCAGTCATCACCGATGCTCTGGACAGAATCGGGAGATGGATTGACGAACATTTTCGATCCTTTGCTGCAGTTCTTCAACTGAGATTGCTGGGTCTTGATTGGCGTAGTCGCACTTTTTAAATGGCCCCACAAAAAATAGTCAAGTGGGCTGGAATCGGGTGACAGAAGTGACCCACAGATCATGACCTATCACGTCACCTATCCCGGAAGTGACCATCCAAATCTCACCCGCAAAGAGTTGTGTGCGGGGCGTCCATCTAACTGGAGATTCGTTAATGAATAGTGCTCAGGGCGTCTGACTCTAGTCATCGAGAAGCTGAATATTTGACTAGCAATTTAATAGAACAGATAAATGGTGAAGTGGGCGTGTTGTTCAATCTTCTTAAAAAGATAGTTTCTACTGGCAGTTCAACGATCCCAATTATTTTATCGATAAAATTTTTTAAAATCAACGTCTGTTAAAAATAGGTGCTTTGCAGTTTAAAAAGACACGTTTTCGAGGTTTTTATTTCAAATTTGGGATTGGGTTTTAATAGTTCAATTATTTTACGTGATGGTGAAAAAGACAGAGAGCAAAAATGTTTGTAAAAAGACAAAAATTCAACGTGTTATGGTTCTCGCTTATTTTCAGCACGTTTAAAACTAAATGTTATTTTAAAACAACTACACCAGTTGCTACCAAAAGATAATATACAAACTATAATTTTTAAAACCAAAAATGAAGATTTTGTTTGAAAATATGGGCTCAAATCTTCACGAGGATTTTATTACTTAGACGCCAATACAGCTCAGAATTGCCAACAATAAACATCAGATGGCTTTCGAATGATCCGAGATTGAAATTTGAAGAGAGTCATTAAGTAAATGAGGAAAACCGAGGTGGGAAGGAAAGTGTCGCTCCTGAATCACAACGTGTACAAGCTGTTAAAAGAGGGGCGGCACTGTTATCGAGTTAGGTTGAGTTGCTAGTGCTGTTAACAAGCCCATTACAAGGTATATCGCTCTAACAGCAGCTGTTACGCCCAAACTCCTTCCCTTCCTAGTCATATTAGCCGGTTAATTTCATTCCGCCAGCCTTTGCCCCCCGGTGAAATGGTTTTCAACGAGTTTATTCTTTGATTTTTATTTCTTTTTTTTCAGTCACTTCCTTCGAAGGAGAGACCCTGATCCTGAGCAAAGTGACGCGATCAGAGATGGGAGTATACATGTGCATTGCCAGCAACGGCGTCCCTCCCACTGTTAGTAAAAGACTTATGCTACACGTCAACTGTAAGTCAAACTTTATTTATCTGTTATAATAATTTATAAATTTCCATCGGTAGTTTACAACGTATCTTTGAAAAAATTAGTAACCAGCCGTTAGTTAACATTCAGTCAAATACCAAGTACCTCCGTCGACCTTTTGAAGAATACATCACCAATTCCAAAAATTGTAACCACCATAATACGTCATCAAGAATCTTTAAGTTATAATTTAGATGGCTGACAAATCTGTACGCAATTGAATCTTTTGATTGAACATCAGTCTATTCCTTTATAAGCAAGCTTGTTGTGGCTGACCTGACGCATTTTTTAAAAATATATTTTCCTACTCTTGTATAACGCACAGCATAGATGAAGAATAATGAAGATGATATCCGTATGTTTTTCCTAGATTTTCAATACCTTAATTTTTGAATAATATTGTCATGTAGTGTTTAGTGACCTTTAGTTAAAGATTAGTTGAAGATAGTGAGATGCGGTCTGGTGTAGAGTAGGTTTAAGAAAAAATGTTTCTTTATCGTGCTAAAGTTTCGATCTTCATTGAGGTCATCTTCTGGGCCTGGAATTTATAAACATGTTTAAGTTGTACAAATAGATGTAGCATGTGAAAAAAAAGAATTTACACAATGCTAAAATTTTTCGATTCAATAAAGTATTTGTACTCACTCAAAGTGTTTGTTTTCTGCGTATTTGTGTCATTCTTGTGGGTCGTGTTGAGAGTGCCAGTGCGATATTGATGTTTTATGTCTACATACGTAGGATTTTGATGGGGTGGGGAAGGAAGTCGGGTTAGAAAGTCATTTTTATATGAGGAGTCATGCCTTTGAGTACCTTTGATTTCAAAGGAGCCGACAATGGGAAAAATTGGATACTGGTTCGGCCTGATTATTCTTTCAGGTTTATATAGACAGAGATAATTAGGGATAGGAAAGCTGAAATTGTTGAATAATTAGACTATTTAGAAATGTTTGACGTGTGGAATGAGAAGATTATTTTATGTTTTTTCTGTGACTTATGCATGTTATCGATATTGAATTTGATTGATGACTTTTTTTTATAAATTGTATTTTATTTTATTCATTTGTCAGCGGCATTCGACTGCTTGATCATTTCAGCCCCGAAGCACAAACATAATACCGCTACACACTCGATACACAATCACACCAATGTACACCGATCGCTCTCATACTGCGTATACACAGACCAACCACCAAAAAGTTTGGTCTGTCTGCCATCAGCCCAAGACATACACACAACCTGAGAGGCGATGGAAAAGCTGCTTTGCCATCAGCTCCTCCCCAATCATACAAGTTACATAAACGCAAAACATATTTTATAGCCTATATACGATTAAAAACTTCCCAATTCCCCTAAAAAGCGGAATAGGGTACTCTGAAACTCGCTACCGTGTTCGAGAACTCTTCTTAAATTCGGCGGCATGCCTACACGCTCCCTCTATAGAGCCAAGACATGACACGCCCCTATTATGTGGGACATATCGAGCAACCTTTCTCTGCGTAAGGGGCCCCTGCGCTGGCTTTGGCCTAAAAGCAGGTGCCCGTGTAGGTTGATGATATTAGCGAAGCTGCGACTGAGTTTACTTTGGTCTGTTCTGTAATTGATCCTGTGTTTATCCCCGTTGATGTAAATCATTACTAAAAAGTTACGTCTGTGTTTGTTTTGTTCTATGTGTAATTTTTTAATTTTTTTTTACTTCATAAAAAGAGGCAGAAACAATTAGTCTTAAAATTTTGGATTGAAAACTTTGTAATCTTTGAATATTGGAATACTTGGCCGATCCATATACTTGGCACCCATACATCCAAATTGGTTTGAGTAGGTATATGTATGTCGAAAGTTTTGATTTTAATGGTAATTTTGATTGTCTGTTGAGTAGGTAATAAAGAATTTTAAATCGTTTGTTCAGTGTCTGTTTTTTTAATCGTGTGTGTGGATTCCAAGTTAGTCTTCTATCAAATGTAAGTCCTAAATAGTTAACTTTGTCGGATTGTGGAATAGGTTCATTGTATAAGTATATGCTAGGGCAAGTCTCACGACGGAGTGTAAAGGTGATATGTTGTGACTTTGAGGGATTAAACTTTATTTTCCAAAGATTGCTCCATTTCTCAATTGTGGATATGTGGTTTTGTAACATGGGTGAAGCTTGTGTAGAAGAGAGATGGCTTGTTAATATGGCGGTGTCATCTGCGTATGTGGCGGTAAGTGTATTCTCATTTGTGGGCATATCAGAAGTAAAAATTGTGTACAACAGCGGAGCGAGTATTGACCCTTGTGGCACACCCGCAATCACTTCTTCCATACCAGAAGTCTCCGTACCCTGGTTTACTGCGAAAAATCTCTCTTTAAGGTATGATTGTATAATGAGATAATATACCTGGGGTAAAAATAATTTTAATTTATATAATAATCCCTCATGCCATACTTTGTCAAATGCCTGAGAAACATTCGCAGTCTGTCATTCTGTGAAGTTGATGAACGGTGGAATGATGGGTTCGAAAGCCAAATTGATGGTCTGGTAAGATGTTGTTCGAAGTAGCAATAGAGATAATTCTTTTATAAATTAATTTTTCGAACAATTTAGAAGGAACAAACTAATAGGACGATAAGATGATGGGGAGCTTCAATTTTTATGGTGCTTTGGGATCATTTTAATGTAAGAAAGTTTCCATTGTATGGGGAAGTGTGTAGTCCTCAAAATTGCGTTAAATAAAGAAGTCAGAAAGACGACTGCTTTTTTGGGAAGTTCTTGTAGATTGTCCAAACAGAATACTATACATGCTAGCCTTAATCAAAAACCAGTTTGATCAGATTATAAACCCTTTTTTCAATAAAGTGCGAACTATAAGAATTGAAAATAAAGAAAAAGTAGACTATTTCAAAATTAACAATTTCCATGGTTATTAGGAACATATTGATAATTAACTAATCGTATAGCTAGAAACTGATGATTTAGGCCACAGTTACAGAAAATCTGTAGAAATAAGAATAGAATTGACTTTTTAACTACTTTTTGCTCGTTTGTTTAAAAGTTTCACAAGTAATCCATACTTGTGGTGTAACTAGTCATTTAACACAACCAAGATAAATATAAATTTTAGTCGATTACAATTTAAATTAGAGATACAGGATTTGATAATTCTCCGTTGTCTACTGTTACTAAGTTCAAATTTGACATGAACTTATTTACATACTATGTTTGAATGGTTCAAAAATCAGAAATGTAATTTCCAAACTGTACAAAAACGGCAAACACCGTCCAAAAGAAACCATTTTAGAGTTTGTTTTTTAAAGAATATTTGGAATGGCCTACGTACTCTATCGGTTTTTATTCCCCTGCCGAAAAAAATTACTTCTATTACGTAATAACTTTTTTTTTAAATTTGTATCCAAAATTTCCTAATTATTTTGTGTTTGTGTTCTGGAGGGTTGGAATGTGGTGACGCCTGAGACAAAAGATCGGCCTAATTTCGTCGTACACAAGAATATTCCTTTCAACTGACCCTTTTGAATTTGAAAGAAGATTGTATAGATTTTGTTATTTTGTTTGCCTCGTGACATGTAGTTGTTACAAAGCAGTTCAATGTATTATTTGCAACCCTGACAGCCTCCAATAATTGGTAAATGAAATCGTACAAATCCTAGTTTTCATTGTTGAGTAATCCAGCGTTATCGATCACTGAAGAACGACCGAATCGAAGCTTATCTTGAAAGCTGGTGTTTCCAGCTGATTGGAAAGTCTGAATCAAAACGCTGCCATATTACGATGCAATTTCCCTTTACCCATCACTGCACAATTTTCTACATCTTCAATTGAGTATATAATCTGCATTCTATTCAAATAAGGTTTTGAATAAAGAGTGAGCAGTACCGCGTATATCATAAAAAATTCTACTGCCTTTGCAATTATTATTGCAACTGATGCATGTTATTTTCCGATATTAAAATTTTTTTTGAATTAATAGCGAGTTGAGAGAGTTTCGCGTAATCTGGGTTTAAAGATCGGTTTTGTTCTTCCTGCTATCCACTGGAAGACTGAGCCATTACTGCCACAACTTATCCAAATTATAAGATAAACGGATCCTTCGAGACATAATTTTCTATGTACATCTGTTCTCTCATACTCTAATATAGTGACAAAAACATATTCCTCCAGCAACTTATACACAAACTAATTATTATTGAGATACGCCGGTTTTGTTCACAGACGGGTCTAAGACCGACGAGGGTGCTTCTGCACTCTTGTATCCGTCAGCGCTATACCGCTGGATCTCCGTCGACCCTTTTGTTATGCTCTTGTTTTAGAAATGCCATGTACTGCAGCGTCTCGGCCAAACGATGATTGTTATGTACGTTGACGCGTAAGTCTGGAGGGTAAAGAAAAGGCGGACAAGTCGCCTTCCAGGCTGGACGTCCAGGTCGGACTTAACTATCGTCATCCTGCCCTCCGAAGATAAAATGCAGCCAAGAGCACTGTCTATAGGAGGCCCAGGCAGTATCGGATTCGTAGAAGGAGGGTCATACTCACCCAATTAAGGACAGGGTAGGAGTGGTCACACGAAAGGGAAATATAGCTAGGAATAAACTAACTGTTGTTTTCTTATAATAAATAGGCCCTGATGATGACGATATAATCTTCGAAAGCTCGGCGATATCTTAAAGAATTGTCGTTCTCATCGAAGATCCTTTTTCCAAGTTATTTAAATTAGGTTAAATGTAAATTAATAAATTAAAAAATTGAAGCTAGAATTGCCGGCCAGTCTCTAGGCGTTACGCCAAAGTTTCTGATGTTGGAGGTGATTGGAGTTGAAAGGTTTTTAGTAAGAAATTAATTAACAAATAGAATAAAATGAATTATTGATGAAACGATAGATAAAAAAGAGGGTGGAAGGAGGAGAGAGTGTTTATGAAGTAGATGAAGTAAAGTAGAGAAAGAGACGAGGGAAAAATAGGTTTTCCATTGGAAATTGAAAAGAAAGTCAACAACAAAAGAGACATGGGGCTGTTTGCCGATTTCTAGCACTTTGCATTATCCGATTGGAGTGTTATCGAATGCCTGTTGAATAAGATTAAGTAGGGTGTTGGTCGGGGCTCTGAAAGGTTAAGCTTGTTTAATATTCACGCGACGTCTCACAGCATTGAAATCGGGCCGGGTTGGGTGTCGGGAGAAAGGCCGTTCCCGGGATAAAAGGTTGACAAAGATATAATTGATTCGGGTCCTTTCCTCTTCCCTGTCACTGGCACGGTTTTGTTATAGTTCGTCTCCTCTATCCTTCAGCCCTTTCACAACATCCTCGTTTCGGTCGAACCGATTTCAACCCGAATACCTATCAACATGGGCTATGTAAATTAAAACAAAAGCTTTCACTTTCCGAACTCTATTTACTTCCATCAGCTTTTATTTTTAATAAGTATTTACCCGTTGTAAATTAACCAAATAACAGTGAGCAGTACCTGTAAACGTACGCAAACAAAATGGCATGTTAGGCATCAACGCAGACCTGTGACATCACTTGACAACCGAATAAATTAAGCATTTATTGTTTAAATATTAACATTAATAAACAATTCGTAGGTCCGATGCGGGAGATAATTCATAATATTAAAATTTTAACTTATCCAATTAATTAACTGGTCGATCCTATCAAAATTTTCCTTTCAGTAAAAGTGGCATATAATAAGCTCTTGAAACGAATTGTACAATAAAAAATGCTATTATTTAAAATAACAAAGTTCCTCAGCTAGATGAGAAAGTTATATTAAATCTGTTACATACCACCACGCGATCTCAAGCGAAAATTATCTTGGGGTTTGTATTAGACCATTTTTGCTTAAGCAAATCGATTCCGTATTAAATGGGTGGATTATGGAAGTTGATATACCCTGTATGTATGAACAATTACAAAACGTCCATTAAAGCACATGAAAAATTAAAATTAAATTATAATTCGTTTTAAGTACACCATTAAGTTTTAAATATAATTTTGATAAGTATATAGCAAAAAATATAGTAAGTATAAAAAGAGAAGTTTTGGGTGGTCAGTCAGGGTATTTTTTCTTTGAAGTCCTGTGTCCTATTTATTAATTCATAATTATTCAGGATTTACTCTAATATTTGAAGTTATTGAAACTGTTGAAGAGCTACATTCCTCTTATTTTTTTAAACTTTTTATTCGTTTTTTACAACTGCATTCTTTGATGCAACAAGTAAAACAGATAGTATTTACATGTAAACTTATTAAAGGTGGCGTGAAAGCTTGAACAATTACCATCCAGTAATTGTAGCCGTTAGTACTTCATACGATGAGTGAGATGTATTCCTTCGTCGATGTCAATCGCTAAGGTTGTCGCGGGGCCACCGACGCTTCAGTCTTCTATTGGGATTGTTTGGTAATGTGGTGCATGACAGGTTTTTGACGAAAGGGTTCGGATGATGGAGTAGTTTGGAGTGGAACGTTTTGTAGCGATGTTGGGCTAGCTCGGTAACAAAAGAGACGTATAAGTCAGTATGGATGGTGTGATTGGATACATAGAAAGAGGCTTGTAATATTGTTCGAAGGTTTTTAGATTGAAGGGATTGGATTCGATTGAGGTTAGAACGCTTAGCAGTACCATAAAGTTCAAGTCCATATGTCCAAATGGGGGCCAGAAGGGCAATGTAAAGTTTTCTTTTGTTTGTTAATGAAAGTTTTGATCGTCTGTCCATTAGTCATTTAAGCATGAAAAATCGTATATTACAGTCTGTGCGTTTAAGTCGTGTATGGGGGTTCCACGTCAGTCGTTTGTCTAGGTAGAGTCCGAGGTATGGTACATGGTTCGCAATTGGGATGGGAATGTTGTTGAGGTATACTGGTGGGAGTGTTTTCTTGTTTAGTGTAAATATTATGTTCGTTGATTTGGTTTCATTGATCATGATTCTCCACCGACGGAGCCAGGATTCTAGGGCGTTTAGTTGATTTTGAAGATTACGAGAAGCAGTGACAGGATCTTTATCAGGAGAAAGAATTGCGGTATCATCGGCAAAGGTGAAGGTAATAGTGTTTGGTTGCGTAGGTAGGTCGGATGTATAAATTGAATATAGGAAAGGAGCGAGCACGCTGCCCTGTGGGACACCTGCAAGAATAGGATTGATAGATGACAATGAATTTTTGTGAGATACTTGGAAGTAACAATCGTTAAAATAGGATTTTAGGATAAGGTAGTAGGTTGCTGGTAGGATGTTCTTGAGCTTCCACAGCAGCCCTGGGTGCCGTACTCGGTCAAAAGCTTGGTGTATGTCCAAGAACACACCCGGGCAATACTGTTTTAGCTCAAGTGATGTGGAAATAACGTCGATTATGCGATGTGCATGTTGTACAGTTGAGTGGCAAATCCGAAAGCCGAATTGGTGATGGGGAATTGTATTTGTAGGAATTTCCTTGAACAAGCGGTTCAGAAGGAGGAACCAAATCCTAAAACCTAAAAAAGCCATTATCTTTACAACCTACCTATTCAACGCTATGTTCCTACGTACAACCCATTTCCCTACCTGTTGGAAATTTTCTTCCATCAGGATGCTCCCAAAGCCTAAGCAACCAAATCGCCTCCCTAGCTCCTACCGACCAATCAGTCTTTTGCCCATTATTGGCATTATTAAAAAAATCAGAGGCATTTTGAAGGCAAAATTCATCATCGTATAATTTGCTCAAACAGTTGGTCATGGTTTCTTACTTCAATATTTTTAAAGCTTATTTGCTAAGTCTCTTAGTTAGAAAATAATTATGTATTCTATATGTGCATGGATAGCTCGACTTTGTTGGCTCACAGGTTTATTATTTTTGTTTATATAACTAATTGATTGATAAACAAAACTGATACACGCGATTCATTTAAGGAAAGAATAATTTCTGATATCACAGTTTTTTTCCTACGATACATCTCCAATTTGTTGCAAAAATAATAAAAATTGTGATAATTTTCAGACGATTTAACCGTTTCCCAGCAAGATTTACATGAATTTAAAAAAAAAATGTTTTTAATGGTTTTCAAGTAATACGGAATGATTAAATTTGTCTTAAGATGTTCAAATTGTTAACAATAAGGCCGAAAGTTGGTCACTTTCAATTATAACAATTACGATTATTAATAACACACCCGTACGTCGAGGGTTAAAAAATTAAATCTTTTCAAATTGTAGATCGATATTTAATCTGCCTATTTTGCTACCCTTATTTAGCTTTGAATACACAGTGAATAATACAAAATATTCACCTCACATTTACAAAAAAATGTAATTGATCATTTCGCTCCTTGTATTTATTAACATCATATAGGTTAATATTGAATAATTTGATATGGTTATTTTGACCAATGATGATACCACCTTCCTTCCGTTAGACAAATGCTAATTACTGTCCCAGGAAGCTTTGAGCCTAAAGCTTTGGGGTCTCATTGTTGGATCGCCTTTTGTTCTCATTGGATTTTCAGATATTAGTGTAGTTTATTATTCAATTTGGGCCATTCAATAGGTTATTAATTTTTTCTAATAATGACTCGTTAGCTATCAAGACAAATCTCTGCTTGGTTTTTGATGTATTAATTATTATTAGTTCGGATGTAATAGATTATTCTAATTAAGAGTCAACAAACAATATTAAACATTAATGTCAAACAGAGGTATGTAAAGAGTATAGAATATTATATTTTGCCGGTTCACAACATACGGATGAGAAAACAGCATGACCATGAAAATTTAAGCAATTAGTATTGGTCCGTTTCTTCAAAGTAGAATAATCCTGAAAAACTAGATGATTTATCATTCTCTTAAAATCAAACTAAACCTTCAAATATTTGATTTCATTGTTCCAAGGATTGTGGTTATTATCAAAATTTACATAATATAAAACGTCGAAACTACTTTTAGTGAATAAAACAGCTGGGGAGTTTGGCTTAAGATTGTGAATCGTTTTTCAACGGCTAACACTCTCTGAAGAAGTACACAAAAACCTTACATCTTTAGTAATTGTTTATATTGTTACGTAACATCATTGTCGAGCAACACTGACGTATAAACAAAGAAAAAGAAGAGGAGGGCAGTCCTACACTGAACGCGGTACGTCTCCCAAAAATTGCAGACTCATTTATCAGCGGTGAGGTCTAAAAAAATACCTTTTCGCAACAATGAAATCTTTTTTTTTTGTTAATTCGATAAGAAAATTAAATTTTAATTTATAATTATTTTTAGATGAAAGAATTAATGCATATTTTTTTTATTGGAAAAAGGCATTTTTTTTAAGTTTTAAACTTATAAAACAAGCACGAGATATAAGAGGTTCATATAAAAAATCGTAAAGTTCTCACTTTATTTTTATTTCATTGTTTAAAGTTTTTCTGATGTTTTCTCTTTCACTAGCTTTCACCCAGAAAGCTCTGGTTCGATTCGCGGTAAAAATAAAGTAAAAACCTTCCTATTTTTTATATAAACTTCTCATATCTATTGCTTGTTTTATAAGTTTAAAAGTTTTAAAAAATGCCTTTTTACAATAAAAATTACTTTAAAAATATACATTAATTCTTTCACCATCCCAAAATAATTATAAATCAAAATTTAATTTCTTGTCTTATTATAAACAAAAAAAGATTTCATTTTTGTGAATAGGTATTTTTTAGGTAGGTATTTATGGTTCACCACTGATAAATGCGTCTCCTTATTTTTTGGGAGATGTTTGCGGTACCGCGTCCAAAAGATGTTGTAGTGTCTGATTATGAAAATCAAGTCATCAATGCTGCCATTCCTTATAAAAAATAAAATTTAAAACCATTATTAAATACTTTATAAGAAAACGGATCTCACATACGATAGATTTTAAACACATGGCGAAATGTAAGACAATGTAAACAGATTTATAAAAAAATGAAACTATCTTTAAGTGTTGCGGAATAAAGTGAATGAAAAAACATTTTCGCTTGGTTGAAATCGTTAAAGCATTATGTTATTCTTTTATTAATTTTATTAATCACCGCAAGTGCTTACTTGTATGAAATTAACGCAATGAAAAAATAAACAAATGAAAGAGGAATACTTTTGTAGTGAAAGTTTTCTATGTAAATGATTGTTAAGTGTGAAGAAACAATGCAAATTATTATTTTTTAATTCAAACTTACTTAAGGATATAAAACCATGTATTAAGTGATCTTCTCTGAATAAATGTCAGTTCGTTTTCACGTTTTCGAATCGGAGAATTGTCCCGATGGGCAGCTCTTGCTGTCGATCTCAAGACCAGGACACACTCGAAAACATCCTCGCGAACAACAGGGTTGTTCTCTTTTCGAGCACGTACTGCCACGAATGCATGGAGGTGAAGAAGGAGCTCAATAAGACCAGGGGCGACTACCTGACTGTCGAGCTGGACCGGTACCTCTCGTCGGAAAAATTCATGAGCCTCCTGAGGAAGAAAGTGGGCTACTGCGATTTGCCCATGGTCTTCGTCGAGGGGGTCTTCATAGGCGGTTACAATGAAATAAGAAACCTCAATTCAGACGGAAGACTCACGAAAATGCTCGGAGAAGTTCCTTACAAAAGATACCAAACAAGGGGGATCCGGCCGAAATGTCCTTATTAATTGATTCGGGAAGTTTAATGTAACATTTGTCCAAAAAATCCGTTCAAATCTAATTCAATAAAACAATTGTTAAAAAACGTTTATTTTCTACTAAATATCTATTATATTTTTTTGGTCACATGTTTTTTTTAATTACCAAAATTTTAAAATCTCTACTTTTTGTGAGTGTCAAACTTCATAATCAGTAATATTTAATCGATTGTTTTAATCATCCAAGTCAGTTTTAAAAAATGTCATTTAAAGGTAAAAGTAGATGAAAAACAATGCTCAAACTGAAGAAAGATAGGTACTTTGAAATTAATCTTTTTAGAGAAGGGTTGTTTCCACGAAAGTGTTGAATAGTCAAAGTTAGTTTTCTTTTCAAAGCAAATTTCGAATTTTCTACAAAATTTTTAAACTGGTTCAAATTTATATAGTTTGTTTTAAACGAAATATGTTAGATGAATAAAACAAATGTACTCACAACATGGCAAAAATTATTTTATTTACTTCACTAATTTTTATATAACTTAGCTTTATAATAAATCTAGTTTTATTTAAAGTTATAATCAAGGTAATGTTTATGTCGGCGATATTTTTATTTCTTCATTCTTTTGGTGAATGAATTTTGGGTATTTTATTGTTTCGGCTAATAACCTAACAAATAGGAAAATTGTACAGATAGATGGCATAAGGTCACCTTTAACAAATAAAAGAGCTGATGCTCCCATTTCGGAAAATATTTCTAAATACAATGTGGTAACGCTCCAAGTATCCCAAAATGCTGCTCTAAGAATTTTGGAGGATTTCCTTCCAGAACTCCGATGGACTAGATTCATTTAACTAAACAAACTTACCTTACAACCCATACCTACAGACCAATTGTAAGTTTTTATAATTCATGCAAAAATAGCACATAAATCTTTTTCTTTATACTAGTGAAAACCGGAAATACAAACATGAAAGGCTTAAGCATATATTGCTCGAAAAATAATGAACATGTGTTAAAAGGGGATGTGTGTCTGTCAACATATTTGGTTCAACCAATAAGCCTTTTGTTTGTTTATTTGTTGAGTATAGTATCTACTTTAATATTCTCGTTGCCTTCTTGTTAACGATAATTACGTTTTGCTTTGTTTTTTCTTGATACGCTCTGCTTACTGTATCCTTTTCCCGTTCATCCTCAATGTTGCTCTGCGAGTTTTGTTCTCACGTAAATTTCTGCAAGTTTTCTGTCATGATTTGTCTAAACATCTCATATTGGGTGGTGATTAGGGACCGTTAGTTAATGATTATTTGTAGAGCGTGAGTTGCGGTCTGCTGTGACATAGGGTTCAGAAAAACATTTTCTTTATGGTGCCGACGTTTCGAACTTTATTGAGATGAACAATTTAAATATCTCCAAATTATCAATTTAAACAACGTTTTTAACTCCCAGGCCCTGAAGATGATCTCAATAAAGATCGATGACAAGATAAAGAAAATGTTTTTCTAAAACCTACGTCACACCGGACCGCAACTCACCAAATAATCTCTTTTTTTAAACAATGTAGTTTATTTAGTTTAAAAACTTAATTTAAAATCCATCGAGAGTTGCCATTAGTACGACGTTCTTTGCAGGCTGGACCGAGGCGAGCTGGATAGTATTTCGGGCCTGAAAACATCTAAGAAGCTTTTCGTTGCCAAAGAAAGAAAAAAACTCTCGGCAAGTCTTCCCCACTTTATTATTATTTTATTTCATTATTATTTCACTTGATTTTTAAATTTATTTTAATTTGTTCATTTGTGAAAACCGCAACACTTATTTTTTTATTGCTGATTTATTGCTTTTTATTGTTGCGTGTAATCTCGGGGAGGGTTGAATATTTTCGTTTAAACTGTTTTATCTTTAAAGTTACAAGTTTAAAGGTACAATGTTTCTTACTTTTACTTTAGGCTAGGTGGAAAAAATGCAATAATAACATGGAGCGAACTGAATACAATTGTGCAAACGAATAGTAGAAATGTGCAATAAAACTATTAATTTCAAATAAGGAGAATGGAAAAACCGTTGGGCCCACAAAAAAGAAGTAACCCTGGCAAACTGGCTGGTTAAGAAAGATTCCTGATCCATGGAGAAAACGCCGTGATGACAAAACTACGCATAGGCCATTCAAGAATAACTCATGGGCACCTTCTGGCCGGAAAACGACCACGTAGGTGCCCATTATGTAAGAAATTATGGTTGCGCGCATTTTCAATCGCAGAAGGATTAACGGCAAATCTCTTTCCGGTACCTCAAGAAGGATTTTGAAATGTATGTAATGTTTGTGTTGTTGTCATGTGCTGTGCCTATTGAATTACGGGAATGAATGTAATTTACTGGAGTGTAAAGTAAGTTCAACGCTGCCCTAGGAACATCTTTAGAAGAAGAATGTTCTGGGGTGAGTGTGTGTGTCTGGGGAGTAAAAGTAAATTATTAGCGTGGATGAAGCGGGTTGACCTCGCCCCGAGACATAACAAATACTCTGGGAGGGTGGATGAGACCAGAATTCTATATTTGAATGTCTGTTCTGAAGTGGAGAATCCGCGGTACAAATGAGAGGACATAATTTTAGAATATCGACGTAGTTCTCGTATAAAACAGAGAGTCAGTAACAGATCTAGATGCTCGAATTCCCGCAGTTTAAACTTATTTAAATAAAATAACGTGAAAAGAAAACAGAAAAAAAGAATAACACAAAAGGGCGGCAATATGTAATAAATTTCATACATTTTTAAATTAATTATATTTTACGCACATAGCTCAGTTTTGTTTGGCTCAATTTTTGCAATAAGTAAGTTATACGATATTACTGTAGTTGGCAATAGACACTTACTAGGGTTAATGCTCAATGGAAATTAATTCTGGTATACTTTTTCAAGAAGTTAATTTTTTTATGAACGATAAAAAAGTTTAAAATTAATTGCCTAAGTGGATCAAAAAATACAAGATTGTATACAGTCACTGTTGATTGATATAAATAAAATGTAACATTCCATTTTTCACTGCAATTCTTTTAATACGCTCAGTATATGTAAAATGTGATAGAAAATAGAACAGAAAGTATCTTGTTCCTGGGGTTCAAATTTAAATGTAATTTTTAAGAGAATTTTTGCTTGAATAGTTTCCTCATATGTTGAAACGTGTTTCCTATTTGGCAATTAATCGTAATTGAGCAAAGGTGTCATGTTTGCACGAGGCGAAATGATGCTTTAGACGTGTTGTGCTTACCGAACCGGGAAGCATTCCTCGCCTGGATTACTTGATCCGAAGACATTAACACCGTCATTGAACAGGCACAAAGCACATTGTCTGTTTCGAGTGATTTACAGGCATCGATTGCTTTGGACGTGTTCCGTCGAATCCATAATTTAATATCCGAACTTCTCTTCCATACCATAAAGGGATTCTGTTTCTAATTTACCAATACTAGTACAAGTCGACTCAAGCTAATCTGGTGACGAATACAGTGGTTGAACCCATCTTCTGCCTGGTCTGGTCGTTCTGACAATTTATAATTTTCTTTAAATAAAATTTGAAACAAATACAAAAACCAGCTGGAATTTTCATGACGTTCAGCTATTCTTTTTATCCAATCTCTACCGTATATGTTCACGACTACCTTTCCTTTTGGATAGTAGTCGCAAAGAAAAAGAAAAGTGAAATAGCTACTACAGTTTTAGGGTTATTATAAATTGTCTTTTCTACGTCTCCTTTCACATTTTCCAGAGTGAAATGAGTAACTTTTACTCTACGTTTTAAGCACTGTTGATGTTTTGTTTGGTTTATTTTTCAATTAAATAGTCACATAATGAAGACGTGAATCCATAAACTCTATTAAAAATAATAGGAGAAAAGGAGGATGTAGCAGGGAAACTCGGGGAGAGAAAATGAAGAGGATTGGAAGAAGTGATATATATCTAGATATGTAGATAGATAGCTTGAAAAATAGAAACATAGATAGATAGAGATAGATAGATAGATAGATAGATAGAGAGAGAGAGAGAGAGAGAGAGAGAGAGAGCTAACAGTAGAGAGAAAGTAAGATATATATATATATATATATATATATATATATATATATATATATATATA
>CM077099.1:38729196-38762676 GCA_039619505.1 Cimex hemipterus
TCTCTCTCTCTCTCTCTCTCTCTCTCTCTCTCTCTCTCTCTCTCTCTCTCCATCTATGTATCTATATATCTATTATTACATTGTATTTGTTTTTCTCTTTCAATCTTTTTATCTTTTTTCTGCTTATAAAAATCTCTTTTACCATTTGATAGGTTCGTTTTTAAAGGATTTTATTTTTATAAATTTCCTTCGTATGAGTTTTTAATTTTTTTCAAAACCATCAACCGTGGTTAAAGAGTAAGAAAGGAAAAGTTAGTTACTTCTCGGTACAAGGTTACCCTCCGGAAAACCTCCGAGGTTTATATTAAACAGGCTACTTCCGAACTGCGCCTACATAATGAAGAGATAATTACAGCTAAGTAGAAGGAAAAAAGTTCGGAGCTCTCTTTTTCCAACTTTTTCCCAACTCAGCTGTCTTCTTGGAAGGGTGAGGAGGAGAGAAAAAAAGAGAGTTGGTTTCTTTATCCATTACGCTCCCACTCAGCAATTATTCCCGGCGTTGCATTAACTCAGCACGGCTCCTTCCACTGTCCGTTTACCAACTTTCCCTCTTTGTCGCCACTTTTCCTCGCCACTCTAATTTTTAGTGATTTAAGTTGAGACCGGGGTTGAATTATTTCGGGACGGGGCCAATCCGTTAATAATCCCCGTTTTAATGGTTTCCGATCTTTCAGGAAGGCAACATCAACATCATTGTAAGAAAAACTCGACTTTCCTTCCATCAGAAAATTAGAGCTGTTGAACAAAGTTACAACAATAGGAAAAGGAAATTCCACAATTGGTTCACCTTATAAAAAGGAACAGAAAAAAACTCCAATCTGCTTTCTCGCAGAAAAAAACATTATTTTAACACTTTGTAATGTCCTTAGAGACCAGTTTTTTAAAACGCCCTATTCCAATTAATTTGAAACATTTTCGGTAATAAACAATCAGCAAAAATAGGCATCTTATTTTTCCAAAAATTTCATAATTTCAACGGCGAGCATGTAGATTTAATTGTAACGTGAAATAAATTTTACAAAAATGCAATATATAAAATAAATCATTGTACTGAACGTCATACCTATTATTACTATTTATATGTTCATTTTATATACAAAATATAAAATCATAATGTGCTTTACATAAAATTATTTTCAATAATGATTGTTTTAATGCAGCCTAATTTAGAAAAATATAACCTTTTTACAATCCGTGTGTAACTTAGCTTAGTCTAGACTTGCATAAGTAATATAATTGTAAGTAATTAATCGTTATTGCAACGTTTAGGTATGTTAATTGTAATAACTGAAATTGATAAATTATTACATAAAAGTTAATAATTTATGTACATCAAAATATATATATTACGCATAAGAAATATAAGAAACGTAAGATGTACATTACATGGATATTTTATAATATTCATTGTTTTGATATCATTTGAATGTTTTCTCTTGCGAAGCTTCGTCTATCCAGTACCATTTTTAAGTCATAGAGAAACCTTAGGAAAAGACAGTGTCACGAGAGGGATTCGAACCCATGATCTTCGTCTTGATACGCCGCTATCGTGACTACGATCAACTCGAACATCAACTTCACATCTCATCCTCATCTCTCGAGTTTTCTCTCCTTTTTGCAATTTTTCAAATGTCGTGTAATTGGATTGGATTCTCGGCGAAAAATGAAATAGCCTCGGAGAGCCTTCGTAAAGACATACTTCATTTTACTTACTAAATCCACTAGGGTTCGTCATCCGATTGACCGAATTACGATTTCCAATTAATTCATCTTTATATAAGGTGCTGGTTGAATTAAAAAAGGAGGGAAAATTCGAAAGGTAAGGCTGAATTAGGAGGTTAGTGTCCCAGTGGAACGATGTCACAATAGCTCAAGTGGTAGGGCAGCAGCGTATTTAGCGGAGGGTCGTGGGTTCGAATCCCGCTCGTGTCACTAACGTTTGTATCTCAACCAGTACCTTACATAACGATGAATTAATTGAAAAACGCAATTCGTTCAATCGGACCACGAACCCTAATGAACATAGAAAAAGAGGCAGCCATGTTGACCATTTGCTATTTTTCGTTCAGGTTTTTTATTTAAATAATTTTGCAATATTAAAATTAAGAAATAAAATATATGACAGGAAAATGGCACAGGGTCGACGAAACGTAGCAAAATAATGATTCCTTTAAACTCCTTCAAACAATAAACAATACAAAAAATTTAATTTTGTTACATATTAATATAATTAACAATTAATTATTAAATATGAAATTCCCAACAGTTGGACTAATATAATTTACAATACATTGATTATATTTTCTCCTGTACCAAACTTTAATTTTAATTTCAAGAAGTTATGAAATATTATATTTATATACAAACATATATGTAAATAAAAATGTATATATATATATTTGTGTGTTCGTTTATTTGATTTGTTTTTATTTTATATATCTTTGTTTCAGTCCATCCGCTGATCCAAGTGCCAAATCAGTTGGTAGGAGCACCCCCTGGGACAAACGTCACACTCCAATGTTTGGTGGAGGCGTCACCAAAAGCAATCAATTACTGGACAAGGCAATCCGGTGAGTGAGCCTCGATTGTATGCTTTAGTGAAATTATATATCGCAGAAATAGAAACGGTCAATATGATTCGGGTGTAACAACGTGGACTTAATTCGAACCGGTGCTTTGGAAATAGTTTACGCTGGGTCCCTTAGGGATACGGAAAGGGGCTATATCAACCTTTAATATGCCTTAGAATCCAAGCTTATCTCTCACAAGAGCCCCGATAAATTCAGCGAACCACCTTAGGCAGATTGAGGCTGTTTGGGGAAACCTTGGTCGCTAAGAACAACTCCTTCCCGGAATAAACCGTTTGTGAGAGAGGTTTTACTTCCCAGGCCTTTTTTTGACGTTGGGCGAAATCCAGGACGGCTCACCCGTGACAATATCTTTTGAACTAATCGGACGTGGATGGACGTCGGAATAGGAGAGTTGGCCGCTTTGCCAGCTCGGAACAAGCTGCTAATTTCTGCTCCGTCACATTCTTGACTGCCGTTTCGTCGAGATAACAAGGAAAACCGATATTTGTTCGAACGTGAAATATCTGTTTAGAAATTGAGTTTCAATAAATCTCGGAGAGGAAAGTAACTATAACATTATCCCCGTTGTTTAAAAGTGCCAAAGAAAAATGTTCCAACTCGCTTATTTTCGGATATTTAACTTTATGAACGTTCGTATCATGGAAAACCTGGACCTTACAATATTTATTCATCTTCTCTATTTAGATTTTATTACCGACTGAAAAAGAAAGTACATTTTGGCGTTTACTAAAAACTCTATGTAGGTATCTAAGTATTTCCTTTTGTTTTAAATAAAAATTTAACTTATCCCTGGGCCAATATTTTTTCAATATTCTATTATAAACAAAAAAATAATGGAACTGCCATCACCATACTCTTTTCTTTTTCTCTTTTTATCTCGGTTAATCAAGCAGAAACTTTATTTTTTATCTTTAAATGTAAAAAACGTTTAAAGGAACATCTTATTAAATTCCTGAATTATAGACTGTTTCAATGTGTAATGTATTTTTAGGGATGGATATAATATATTTTTTATGTGAGACTTATAAATAAATAAATATATATATATATATATTATGGGGTTCCGAACCCGGTCCTTTTCGCCGTGAGCGGCTTGTAAACGCTTAAACCGTTGCGACCACCGACGCCCCCTGTTGATTAATGTTATCGTTAATATAACCAATTAAGTGAGAAAATTATCTCACTATATATCCAAGGATTTATCTGTTGAATCGTCATCAAAACCACACAAATTAAAATTTTCGTAATAAATTTTTCATGTGCAGACTACGTTCTGCTTGAGTATATATTCATCTATGATCAAACCGTCGCGTGAATCCGATAAAAAAAAATAATTATTTTATTTTCCTATACAGATCTATGTAGAAAAAGTTTAAATAATTTAAAAAATCTGTTGTTAATTATACCTATAATTATTCTTTATTCATGATAGATTTACAATATATATACTTATTTAAGTACCGTGAGATGCGGTCTGGTGTAAGTACGTAACTATATGTACTTATATGAAATAGTTAAGATAAACTTTGTGAATTGAAAAATACTTCTTCTCTCTCTCTCTCTCTCTCTCTCTCTCTCTCTCTCTCTCTCTCTCTCATTTTCGTTTTACAATATTGCTGAAATCGAGGATATGATTCTCCCGCAAAACTCTTCTTACGCTCCTCTACTTCATCAAAAGAATTTATGCATTTCTGTCTCGCTCTTCCTTCAAATATTTATCTGGCAAAGTCAATCATTAAAGTTCAAATTGCTACCACCATAATAATGACGAGTCTGTGATCTGTCTTCTCTGGAGGTTTCCAGAGTGAAATGTGCAGCTGCAAGAAGAAGCCAACAAGACGTATCAGTTTTGAAGGATGGGTATAATCTGCGCCGAGTAAAGAGACGAAATTCTATCAGTCCACTAAAGGAGATTTTTAGGGATGTTTAAGTGTGGAAGAAAGATTTAGACTGCAAGACAAAAACCGGACACCGAGCGTATTTTGTTCATTTGAAACTGTATGTATTACATCGTTATATTAATTATAAAATCCTTCTTTTAATGGACAACATCAGAAATTCAAGACTTTTAATAATAATACTATTTAATAATGGTTTGAAAGAAAGTTCACAAAAAGAAACAAAAAAAACTTTTAACCATATATTCAAATTTAATTAACGTTTTACCTAGTTTTACTCTTAATGCGTTTTAAAGATATATATTAAACCGTTTTTTGGAATAGTATTTTTTTTAAAATACTTTATCAGTGATGTGTTATTCTGAAAACGTTTGTCATCTTTGTATCCAGCTTTTCAAATTTTTCTTTAGTTCATTTTTTTCAGGTCAGTATAGCTTATAGTTCATTGTTTTTGCTCAATCCGTTTGAAATACGATAAAATACGGTCCAATGATTTCTTTAATTATTCAGATATCGTGAGATGCGGTCTGATACCCACATCACACCAGACCGCATCTCACGATATCTGAATAATTATCTACTAACGGTCACTGATCTCTACATATTTCTTTAATATACTGAAAATTTTCCCTTCATTTATTAAATGTATATTGTGTGTATAATGTAGTATGGTTTAGTAAGTCATTTCAAAATATTTATTTAATATAACTTGATGGTAAAGTGTTGTAACTATTTAAAATGGGAACTGAAAAAAATCACTAAAAAATGAAATTTTATTTTATATTTAATTGACTATGTTGTTCTAATAGGTATAGTAGTATATTAAATTTCCGGCAAAGATTATAAGATTTACAAAGTCATAATGCGAAAATTAGAAATTATGTCTGTCGTGTTTGGAATGGCGTTGAGGTAGTGATTGATAAACCGAGGCCGTGGTGCGCCTGTCCTAAAGGTCAAATTGATCTCATGGGCCGTTTGTTTTGAAGTCCAATTTTTCCGGGCAATTATCCCCTTCAGATAAGGCCGATAAAGCCGCGATTTCGTAATGGTCCAAGTTTTCATTCGTGTACGCAAGTCGATAAAAGAAAGTTGGCCCAAGACGCAGTGGCATGACTCCGATATTTCAGTAGACCGCCGGATTCCCCTTCAACTCCCCGTCCGTCAGCAGGAAATGAAGCAACGAGGGGTCACGCCACCGCAATTACCAAAACGCCGTAATTACGTCAGCCGGAGGTAGACTTGCCTTAAAGAAAACTCATTTAAAGAAACGGATATGGAGTTTAGATGAAGAACTGCAATAGTTTCCCACCATGAATACGTAAATCTAAATGTATCAATTTATGTACATATATAGTATAAAAATAGCGCATATTCTTATTAAGATTGAATTTTTCAAATTCTAAAATAATTACTCACTCCTATATCCTTGTTACTATAATTTACACAATTTCAAAGAGATACACACCCACTTTTCAATTCCCGATTCCCATCTAGCACTTTTTGAAGCCATTAATTACGAATTTTTAATACTTAAATACTTTTGCCCAATATCTGGCATTCCACATTACTATTATCAACTCATCCGGATTTAATCTCCATGCAACGTTGTTGTTGAAGTCACGATAGCTCAATTGGTTAGAGCTGCGGCGTATTGAGCCACAGGTCGAATGGGTTCGAATCCATCCACTCCAGCTTCACCATGTTCCGTTTCTTGAACTTCTCGTTGGAGGAGATCCTCGTCCGATAAGACACGAAATTTCTTTCTTCGACTTTTACATATCCTCATTTTAACGTTTCAATACAGTTAATAACAATAATCATTACGCAATTAATTATTTATTAGGTATATAACTAGTTAGTTATGCAAAAAATACTATGCTCACGACGTTTTCAATAGCCAAACAATTATTCAACAAAACAATAACAATTAATACACAAATTTTAATTAATACAATTAATTTTTTTGATCAGCAAATCTTTTAAAACTAGTTATTCTCCCTGAAATTTTCTCCTTAAAACAATAGTTCGCTCGTGACATATAAATAATTAAAAATTTAGTATAAATAATAAATATACAGTATAGAAAAGAAATTGAGGAAATTTAAATAACATCGATATTTTACTGAACAATATTAATTATCACAGTTCTTTAGGGGGGGGACTGCTGTCAATATATCATCTAAGTATTTAGTGAGGAAGAGTAATGTGAAAGTAAGTTGTGGTATGACTGTATGTAGTAGATATGTCATGGTTATGTCTGCCAGTACCGGGCCTAGGTTGCTACACATAGCTATACCAAATAGATGTTTGTAAAATTGATTGTCGTACGTAAAATATCCTTTAACACAGCAGTGTCGGATCATTTTTACGAACGTGTTCATTGATAGAGTTATGTGTGGTGTTATGTTGGGCCATTCTATACCGACTTCCTTCCCCACCCCTTCAAAATCCAATATGTATAAACATAAAACAGCAAAATCTCACTGGCACCCTCAACACCACACGAAGAATGGCACAATTACACGGAAGACAAATACTTTGCGTGAGTAGAAATACTTTGATATTTTGCATTGTATAAATTCATTTTTCCACATCCAAAATGTATTTGTTAAATGTAAACAATGTTTGTAAATCCCAGGCACTGAAGATGATCTCAATAAATATCGAAACGTTGGCACGAAAAGGAAATGTTTTGATGAAACCTACATCACACCACACTGCATCTCATGATTTCTAAATAATGTTTATAACTATCAACATTTTATAATATAAATTAAGATAATAGTGATTTATGATAATATGTTAACGTTGTCAAAGTGGTAGGTAGACTTCTCGCCACTTAAGTCACCAAGTCACATTCCTGGTGTAGGTTTAATTGTTAATCAACTTTGTGGAAAAGTCTTTGTCTTGATACATCAAATGTCTTGGACTTGATAAGGCTAAAAATATATAAATCATTAAAATAAAAGTTTCCCTTTCTGTAAGAGTTTTAATTTTTTATATAGCAAGTTTAAAACCAAAACTGCGAACGAAAGCGTTAACAATAATCAAACGTTTAAATATTGAAGAGACAAAAATGTTCAAATGTTAACTTAAATCTTGATATCGTGATTCTGTTGTAATATTTTATTTTTATGAAAAGCTTTTCTTTTTTATCCTAATTTTAAGACTCTTTTCCCAAATTTTAATGTGTAATTCAGACCCTTCTAGTTAAGTCAACTTAATTATTTCTTTTAAAACACGTTAACACGTTGTGCCTTTTTGAGTCATGAATTATTATTGTGAAAAATAAATAATATAATTAATAATAAAAATACATGAATTGGTAAGAACAAAAAACTAGGGAAACTTTTGATTATTACATACATAATGCTGTATGTAGTTTATGTACTGCTGTGCCATGTAGAAGAAACATACTACAAAATATTTTTAAAAAATAGAAACCTAAAAAAATAGCCTTTCCCTACTCAAGAGCATATAGTTACACTTTTCCAAATTATAATACTATTTCATTATTTTGAAAATTGTTCAGTAATAGTTAATAGTTTACAACACTCAGATATTGTAATTTCTTTGTTTATTTAACTTTATTTATGATATAACCATCTAAAATAATTTTGGTAGATATTTAAAACTCTAAACTAAAAATAAAGTGTATTTGCTGGATAAGAGTATTATGACACTTTAGGTATAAGGGACATGAACCATTAAACAATATGGATATATCCCGTCAGAGGGATTTGTCTGAAAAAAGAATCTCTGAAATCTCACAAGACGAGACGGACTCCGGCCTGCATGAAAGTAATTGGATTTTTTCCTTTAAGAAACATTTAGCAGGAAAAGGAAAAAATATACCAAGTACTAATATTTTTGTAGGCATAACTCACCTCCTGGCAAATCCGTTTTGGGGGATTCGTATATGGAGGAGAATATCAATAATTTACCGTCGGCTATATTTCCCTAGATATTGGGGTTGAACTCATTTTATAGACCACCTCCTTCATCCCCCTCCTAAATTTCTTGCAGCAATAAAGGCCCACTGAGTGAGAGGCTTAGGCACAGAGCATTTCGTATTCATGTATACGATATATTGACATAATACAGCGATGATTTAATTTGGAAGAGGACGCCTGCCGCACACTTTCTCATACGCTTTCAGACGTCTAAACCTACGTTTTCAGGAAACGGTGTATGGCATAGTAAAACATTTAAGCGTGTTGAAAAACATTGAAACATTAACCAAATCAAGATTTATCGCATGGCCTGTAAATGCTCCAAATAAAATGAAAAATGTCAGGATATTCTTGTAGAGCACCCAAGCATATTTGTTTTATTTTCACACATCATTCTAAATTAACACATACACCCAAAATCCTTCAGAATGGTCTGGTAGACCAACTCCAGTTCCCACAGCATCAGAGAAATAAAATTCGTTATAAAATATTCGAAATGTCAAGGGTGAAGCTTTTTAATCAGCTACATTGATACAAATGCAAACAATATCCTAAAAGAGCAAAAACTGTTTTAATTTTCATCTAATATCTAAAAATAAAAAATTGAAAACATGCATCAAGTTTTTCAGTTGTCGCTTATTATTCTGTTATGCTAAAAAGTGATAGATTACCTGCTAACTTAACTCATTTGACTTGCAGATTTATTACCACTTCGGCCACTGTACAATGAGAATAAATGAGCCAATATTTACCCAAATTATTGATATATTAAGTACTGGTCTCTTCTTTCTAAAATAAACTCATAAATTTCAACTAGACCTTCTATCATACATTAATCTTCACCAACTCTAAAAACAAATAGCTGCAACGGTATGATATTATTGAAATTGAACTAGCTTTTGGATGTTTTTTCTGTTGAAAAAATCAAACAAGTTTTCTGTTAACGTGTTAACAATTGAGAGAAGATTTTGAAAGATTTCTGCAAAAGCAAACAGAAAACCGCAGAAATGCAGTGCGTTTTTTACTTTGGTAAACCAAGTTTTATACGTTTTACTTTTACATTTAAAAACATGCTGATGTAATAATTAATGATAATTAATGGATTATAATCAATTGGTGTAACAGTTAAACATAACTTTTGTTAAATTTTTATTTTTTTCTCAGATTTTTTTGGACTGAAATATATTATGTGCTTGTACAAACGTTTTCCTCTAAAGACCCTAAGAGCCGAGAAAAGAAATATTTTAAGTACCAAATACTTTTTTATTTTTTGACTAGGAATCTACCTTGTTTTGAAAAAAAAGATCTTCGATGAGGTCACAACAGAACTACAATTCTTTAGGTTTTTGCCGAGCTTCATCAGGACCTATTTATTAGAAAATATCTCAGTTAGAATATTTTACATCATTTACAAAAAACAAATTTACAAAAGCAATTACTTTTCTTTCTTCAAGTCGATGAGTATTGAAATATATAATTATTCCCAAATCATGAGATGCGGTCTGGTGTGACGTACGTTTTTCTGAAACCTACATCACACCAGACCGCATCTCACGATTTTCGAATAATTATCGATTCACGGACACAAATAATTACCGCACCTTTAAATATATCTTGAAAAACAAGAAACTGCATTTAGAATGAGATTATTTTAAAATTAGGTGAAACTCAATTATACATTATCCTACCTTAATCTATTTTAATATTTAGAATATGAACGTGAACTATGGAAGAATCCCGATAGAGGGAAAATAAAAGTAAAATTATGAAAAAATTATAGAAATAAGTTTTTAAATATTGCAATGAATAAATAAGTCAATTTTATTTATTTCTGCCAATAATGGTCAGCATGGTGATAAAAAACTTATCATTTTTGTGTTATGATTTTAATTAGTATGGTATTCCTCGTTTCTCTCCTCCCCCAAATAAATACCTAAATGTCATGTTGTGCATATTTCGGAGAGCAAATTAAACCAAAATTTTAATAAAACGTAATAAATACAATTTTTAATGTAAGACAAGCTTTGTAGATTTTTTAAATAAATCATTTATCTACATTTATGCACGAATACGTATTTTTTATCTCCCAAACATAACAATGTCACGATCACTAGCAGCAGCCAGAGGACACAAATTAGAAGAAACAACCCAACGCTGGCACCTAATAAAAAGGACCAAAGTGTGAGGAGATGTGCTTAAGGCAATGTGCCGGGTTCCCGGGATAGAAAAATGTAGGATTGGCCAGTAGGATTAGAATGAAACGAAGCGTACAATTTGTGTCGAACTTTTGGAATCGGGAATGGGTCAGTCCGTTGACAAAGGGATGTTGAGTTCCTTATGGATAGTGAGGTTAGTGACTTACTAAGGAACTTTAACAATTTATATGAGGACTTGTGATTGGAAGGAATGGATACGCAAGATGTTGGAAGGCTTGGCAGAACCCCGCAGTTCTATTCCGTACGTCCAACGTTTGTATAAGTTAGTTTAATGTTGATGATCCATACGGATTTCGATCCTAGAATATTTCGCAGTTAAGCTGTCTCATAAGTTGTCTTGTGGGGATTCCATGTCAATCTGCTGCCTATGTATAGTTCTAAGTATTTGACTTGGATGAAAATCCGTGTCTCTGAGTTGTTGATGTACAACGAAGAGCAAGACCTTTGTCTCTGCTTCAATGTAAACACTGTGTACAGTTTTCTTCATTCCGCCGTATCTTTCAATTTTGGCACCAGTCTTCGATAAGCACAAGGTGTTCTTGAATGTTGGAAGCAGCGTGGATAGGAATCGAGTTAGAGAAATAAACTGCATTTTCCACGTAGATGGTCACATTAAAAGAAACCTGGGATCCTAAAAAGCACAATCTATACTGGGAAAGTATCAAAGACTTAAGGCAAAAAGACCACTCGCAAATACAATACAAAGGAGAATACTACTTTATGAAATGTATCTATTAAAAGATGGCCAATGTCGACTACAAAGCCCATAAAGGACGAAAAAGAATATTTCTCCTAAGAAAGTAATTCTTGAACAATATAAAACTCAGTAACATACTCCCGACAAGAATTTTGAACTTCATTAAAGAAACATAAAATTTTAAAGGAAACCATTAACATAGCTCATACGTAATAGACGAAATTTAAGGTGCAAAACGGACTACTACAAAAGGAAAAGTTAACATTTGATAACTTCAAAAATAATGATATCGTTTTGATAGTTTTCTGGGTTTTTTTAATCTGATAACCTGCGTCTATGTTAATTACTCAGATTTCTTAAAAATAAAAAGGGAAATGTTACAAAAATTCTGTTAAAATTGCTCGTATTTCTTCAATAGTCAGTTTTCTATATTTACACATGCCTATAAATAGGCATTAAATCTACGATGTGATGAAATGTTTCTTGTTATAATTTATTTTATTATTTACATATAACTGTTTTTTAGTTTTTCGTTTTTTAACTGGAAAAATGTACACGGCAATTTTGAAATTTATAGTTTTCCACCGTTGAATTAGCACATCGAAATGGGCCGAGTTCGATCGGCGACCCTCCCTCGATCCGCCGCCAACAAAACAGTGACTGAAACAACTAATTATCTATGGAGGATGAGGCATGATAAACACTCATTAGCTACCTCAACAAACTATAGTTACCGCTTGCAATCTAACGAATAATAAACCGAATAATTCTAAAACCGTTGTCAATTCATCTCAATGCCCGCATTGCATCGGATGAAATAAACCTTTTGTGTGTGGAAAAAAATGGCTGGTTCTAATTAAATGCATTTAGGTTTTTTTTTTTTTTGAATATGTAATTTATGGGATTGTTTAGAATTGCGGTGAATATTTGCAGAAGCGGACCGCGTGAGTTGTAAATAGCAGAAAGCGCAATTTGGTAAAATTTAAATTTTGACGTTGCGGCCCCCGCGAGGGGAGTAATAATGATATATTAATTTGTTTCGATATCGGTTTTCCTGTTTAAAAACACGGGCTCAGGAGATCTCGATTTGGGCGTCACGTCCTGCCGATATGTAAATCAGCATCACTCGCATATCCAGACAACACGGCCACCACTCTGGTTTTTTACAAACATCCCGCCCTTTCGGGTCAGGCCCACAAACAAAATATATGTATATTAACGCCCGGGTTTACTAGGAGGGTGATAAAATCCCGAAAACCTTGTCGCATCTCGCGCTCTAGCCCGGAGGGACCCGGTTTGATATCTTTGATTTCACCATTTTCCATCTTTTACAGGTGAAATGATAGTCCAAAGCCCGAAATACGAGATGAAAGAGACCGCCGGGCCATACTACACGGCGGCAATGTTGTTAACGATAAAAGACATACAGAAAAGTGACCTGGGTGGTTACAACTGCGTCTCCAAAAACAGCATAGGCGACGCAGAAGGATCCATTAGATTATACAGTAAGTATACACATACATAAACTACAACTTAACTTTTTAGAGAATAGAATTAAGTTTGACGTTCACTGTACTTCTTGTTGAAAAATAATTTCACCCCATTCTATCTTTATTATTTTCTATGTCAGGTGTGTAGTGCCCGTTATTCAATGATTATTTGGAGGTAGTGAGATGCATTTTTTTTTACATCTCAATCAATTTACATTGTTTAAATTTTACATCTACACGGATAACAAACACTAGAGAGTGAGTACAAGTACTTTGATTGAATCTGAAATGTTCTAGTATGGTATAAATTCATTTTTTCACATCCTACATATATTTGTAAAATTTAAACAATTTTTATAAATCCAAGGCTCTGATGATAAAGATCGAAACATTGGCACGATAAGAAAATGTTTTTCTAAAACTTACGTCACACCAGACCGCACCTCATGATTTTCAAATCCACTAGGCCACCGCAGTCCCATATTTTTTACTGTTTTCTTTAGTTTTCACTAATTTTTTAAACTATTTTTAGTATGATGTACATTAGCGCTATTATTACTTATTTATTTTTCATTGGTACTTTTTCGCACATTTATTACTAGCATTAGTTATAAATTTGCTAGTATTTTCTAAGTTTCTAAAACCATTTAATTATTTTTTATTTTCTACACTTTAAATAAATATTAAATAACGTCTGTTAATTAATTATTCTTTTTATGTAAGGTCTTGGTTGAGATGAAAAGTTAGCGTCAAGAGCGGTATTCGAACCCACGAACCACGTCTCAATATGCCGCTGCTCTAACCACTTGAGATATTATGACTTGGATAACTTAGAGCTGCGGTGTATTGAGCCGCAGGTCGTGGGTTCGAATCCAGCTCATGACACTAAGTTTTTCATCTCAACCAAGACCTTTCATAAAAAGAATAATTAATTGAAAGAAGTAATTAGGTCAATTAGACTACCAAACTGGATGTTAAATAACGCTCAATGATTTAAAAGGAAACTATCCGAGAAATGACACTTTTACCTCGAATTCATTACCAGATGATCTGTTACGCTGGCCTCAGGATGAAAAGCAGAATCTTAAAATACGTCATTACTGTGATTCTACCGGCAATCACAAAATCACAGTTGACTAGTAGTATTTTTTGACGTTTTTAATGATAAAAGCTGAACTTCATAAATAAAATATAAAACGAATGAACGAAGATGATAATTGTCTGGGGAGGGGTTCACTTGAAACGATTGAAAGGTTTTTAAATAATTTGGTAGATTAGGCATGCTAAGCACCTAGACCAAGCACCATCGCAAAACCACTCGACTAAACTATTCGAATGGCCTATCAATATGCTATTCCACACCAAACAACGTGTATTACCTACGAGCTACATACCTTCTTCACTTAATACACACCCACGACTTGCGGTCAAGTGAGACTATTGGGCATATCTTTCAAGTCCAAACATACCTAACAGCTAATGGATGTTTTCCCTCTATTCTAACGGATCTTAACTTAAGTTTTTAAATTTAAAAAAGTCCAAGTACCTCCTAGAGCCCGACTCGAAAGCAACCTTGAGCTTGAACGTAAGACCAAGTCACATTTGACCCGTAGAATAGCTATTTTCGCAACTGCTGGAAATTAAGTGATCCGAAAAAAAAATCGAGCGTCCCAGCACTCAGACGTTAGTTTCTTTTGCATGGGAACATTGGCCCAGATTTAACAGTCGGCGAATTTGGGCCGTGCTGTAAAGAAACAATCTGAGTACGGACTCACTGTCTGGCTGATTAAATTCTCCAACTCGACCATTGAAGTCACCTCCAAGGATCAAATTTGCATGGGAGTGAACGCTAGAAATTCCTCCAGTGTTCTCTAGTTGCTCAACGACGTAATAGTCCTTGATGTATGTGGTAGATAGATTAAGTATTAAGCTCATTACTGTTGGGTTTTATAAGTAGTTTATCTGGCGCCCTTGTATCCAAACTCTCCCTGCCCATCCCTTACAGCTCTTAAGAGGAATAGTTTATGACCCCAATCCAATGTGATTCAAATTTATCGGTCAACTTGGCTGAAATCATCTGAAAGCATTTTTTAAAATTTTTTAATTTCGATAATCGTTTAAGGAAAGGATTCATGGCGTTGTCCCTACAAATTTAGTTCTTCCACTATTCACCTGGAAACCCTTTGCTGAAGTGAAAAAATGTAAATTATTATCGAACAAGGTTGTAAGTTGGTTAATGTCGGCCTTCATCGAACACCATATTAAGTTCGTGCACTTAAAACCAAACGTATAAATAAATTAATACTCAATATAAAATTTTATTACAACTCAAAGACACCAGCGTGCAGTTTTTTTAATATTTTACTCCCAATCAAACACTAAATAATTTTGAATGCTACTTTCAATTTAAATTTTAACCATATAAGGTATTTAAGTTTTATTGGCTCACAACGTAACACAAAATATGTGATGCTATTCTCTGTTATTTAAATTTAAATTTCATCCGTCTAACATTTTATAAATACAAAACATGTTAACAAAAGTTAAAATAGTTTGAGAGTTAAATAAAACTGATAGTTCTAAGCGAAATCGAAAAATGGATCAAATTCATGAAAAACAACTCTTAGCATTGCCTGACGGCATTAACCAGTGATATTTGTTAACCTTTATAAGAAAACAAGAGGGGCCGCGAGGAGGGGCTAATTTAGACCGTGCTCTATACTTGAAGTTCAATCCAATGAAGTTGAAAAAAAATGAATGAACCACAGATAACGCTTTTAATTATCTTATTATTAAATCGATTGTACAATCGTTGATGTTTTAAATTAGTTTTTATTGTTGGGCTAAATTTTCGTTTGATGTCCTTTGTCACCCTTTTGTAGAATAAACAAATGATTTTACTGGTTATTGATGTAAGTAACTTAGACGATCTAATAGACAAATTAGTAAAATCCTGGAATATTGCAAATTTTAAGCATATTTTTAAGTTGATGTGTTCGGTCGTTTTCGAATATTTTGGTATGCCTTTCCGCAGGAGTTTTTGTTTTATCACGGTTGTTGTACAGACATACGGATTTTGGTGTTTTTGATGAATGAAAATTGCCCGGCTCCCATAGATTTACAATCCCTGCATTTTTTGAAGCTTTATTGGCTTCCTCTTCAAAAATACCCGTGATCTACGAATGATTTAAGTAATCTACAAGCGCCCCGTCGTGTTTGTTCACCAAAAACCCAAAAATAATCATTGTTTGTTTTTCTGTTTTCTGTTCACTTAATTAAAATTTTACGATTTTTCAAGCCGTTCCAGTGGAGAACAAGAAAAAGATGAACGACGACGGGCGGTACCAGTCTGAGGATGAAGACGACTTCGCCGACGAGGACGACGACCAGAACGGTAGTCAGGGCTCCCTCCGAGAAGAGGACGGCGAAAAAGACTCGACCAAGGACAATTCCTTATCACGAGCGACTCCAGGCGCTTCGTCCTTCCTCGTCTCCTTCTTGCTGCCAGTTTTGGCCAATTTCCAAGCGATCGGCTATACAAAAGTGCGCTGAAAAGGAAAATCGTAGGGCAAAGTTTAAAGACAGTCAACATCTGAAGACTAAATTTTCAGATACTCTGTACAAATAAATAAATAAATAAAAACACTTTGCCCATTGAGTTATACTGTGCCAACTCGTTGTTTACGAGAAAATTGCGTATTTTCTTGTGTTTCTATCTTTCAATAGCTGCTGGCATTGTATTCGGCTATGGTTTGAGCATTTAAAATTTGATTTAGAGAAAAATATAAAAATGCATTTAAAAAAATATACAGCATAAATTTACAAAAACAGATTCCTTTTCTTTTTTTTAACTATGGATTAAAAAAGCAAATCAATTTTAAAATTGTATCAAAATGGAATCAGAAATTGGATAAATAACAATAAAATAATTTATTAAACACATTTTTTTAATAGAGCAATAATCACATGAATATACTTCTCTTCCAACATATTGTTTTAGTAAAGCACACTTCAACAGGTTCAGAATAAATATTTTGCTTTTGGAAATAATATTTTTTTATAATATAAACAGTAAAAACAAAAGTTTTATTTATTTAATTTATTTTATTTGATATTATCTCTGTGTTACGTATTTTTAATATTTATTCAATTCCACACAAATATTATTCGCGTGTTTCTGATTACTGTAAAATGAAAAATTATGCAAAATCGAGCTTTACAGAGTCAAAGGTGAAGATTTTTACAAATGACAAATCATAGCCAATGCGATTGATAAAGTGTGCAAAAAAGTCAAATTACAACCGAATAATTTTATTTTATTTAACATCCATGTTTGCGTTTAAAGAATACCTGATTTATAAATTGTTACAAAAAAAAATTAAAACTTTATAAATTTGAATTGCTACGAGACACGTGTTAAAACTACATCAGTAGGTGGATGGATATATCTAAGAAGTAACGAACAAAATATGTTAACTGTTAATTTTACAGGCCTAAAGTTAATTTTATAAAGCATGTTGTAAAAATGAAATGCTTGTAAATGTCAGTGAAGAAGAAAATCCTTTATTAATAAAAATGTAAAATATTGAAATTATAAAGGTAAAATTAAATAAATGCTAAATACATTTGTTTCTGAATGAAACTAGTCTATGGTTAGAGTTGTCTTCCTAATATTTAAACAAAAACAAAACTTTTTGCCCATAGTCAATAGTACCATCCCTGGTTGATTTCTTTTATTCTAAGTTATATTGTTAGCTTGAATTAAAAACACATAATGTATATTTCTATCTATAGTTCTTTAGGTGTACATAAGAAGATTTTGGCTGTTCTAACTGTTTACCAATGAGAGGAAAAAATATTACTTTATTGAATTTACAAAACCCCCACATAAATCCTACACAATGTATTTATGAAAATAAAGTGGGCGGATAAATGTTACTGATGAAATAAATACTGAGTTTTTTTAACATTGCGACTTTCAATGACTACTCTGTACTGCTCACAATTTTTAAAAAACGCTAATCAATTGTACCAGCTTTAGAGATAAAATCAAAACTTCAGTAAACTTTTTACAATGAGCATAAAAATATATATTTGCATCATTGCTGTTATTATTGTTGTAAAACATAATAAAATATGCAATGATATAAATTGGTGTGTTATTGGCCGCAAGGGCAAGAGCGGGGAGCAAATACGACGCAACGCAACGCGACCCAACGACACCTCATAATAATGTTGTTGGGGTTCGCACATCTGATCGACGCAAGCACACGCCACTCGACATTCACACAGTGTATATCACAGTATACAATATTCGCGAAATCGATAGCTCTGAGGACGACTTTCACCGGCGAACCGAAAAACTTGGGCGTTCAATCGACCGTGGTTGATCGATTAGTAGGATTATAAGGTTGGAGGGTAAGGTGGAAAGATAAATAATAAAAAATAAAAAACTTAAGTAAATTTTGAACGAATTTATTAAACCTTTGTTAATTTTGATTCTGCTGAAATTTTCTGGTCTCATCTCAATTAAAAACCTTAATTAATTGAAAGATGTTAATTGGTCAAGCGAACCACGAAACCAGTGAATGTAATATCATACGTTGAATTGTGTGTTAGAAAAAGAAAAAAATGCTTATTCGACATGTATTTTCAGATGTTGAAACAACAATTTGATTATCTGGATGGAGCAAAGAACGAATCAGGAAAACTAATACTAGTTATTATTTACCATAAACCTTATACAGATACACACTTAAAAAGTTAGTATATACACAATAAACCCTGACACTGGACAATTGTCACTGGTGTCCCCTAAGAATAATTTACATGAGATACAATAAATAACCTTCTATGATGTCACATAATTTAAAAAAAGATAGATATAAATCGTGAAACAATGTATGCCAGTAAGGCGGGCCAGAAGAGAAAATTAACAAAAACAAAAATAATAAATGCTATCCAATTCGTGAGGTCTCTGCTTGGAGGGAGAGGAGGGGATTATAAAGATGGGATTTAAAGGAGGAAAAGGAGGCAGCGGGACGAATAGAAAGGGGAAGGGAGTTCCAGTGTTTAGGGGCTCGGATCAGAAAGGATCTTTCGAAAGTATGGGTTGTATGTTGCGGAAGGATAAGGTCGATTGGGGATGAGCGGGTCTTACGGGAGTGATGTGAGCAGTTGAATTAAAGGGATTGGATGATGTTAGGAGGACGACGACTGTCGATGGACTGGAAGAGAAAGCAACCTAGGAAATACTACCAGATATACAACACAATATTTACATATTTACTTTTTTGATGGTATCCATCCCGGTTTTGTGGACTCCATAATAAGGAATAAATTGTCTTTTTTTGTCCTTTGGAGGCGCAAATAGGATTGTAGGGTTGGGTTCTGACTATTGCGGTCGTGGGAGATATTATTGTCGTACTTGGTCAAGTTTGGGGAAATTAATTTTTGGACAAATAATTTATAATTGATCTGAGGATTTTCGATTGAAAGGTTGAAGACGTTCGATATTGGAAGGCATGGTGCTCCACTATTCTGTGCCGTATGTCAAAATCGGTTGTACTGTCGTTTCGTAAATTGTGAGCTTATTTTTTGTCGATAGCTCGGATTGTTGACCTGTAGGTTTGCAGGATAAATGTACCGTCTGTTTAGGTCCTGTAATTTCAGTCGTATTACAGGCAAGATTCCACTTTAAGCGTAAATCTAGGTGGAACACAGTCGGATTTGGGGATAGAACCGTTGTAGTATATTGTGAAAGAAAATGTTTAGTTTTCTCTTCTACTTGTAGTTTTAGAAATAAACGCAAAAAATTACAAAAATCTTTTAGACGTATTGGCACATGTTTTCAATGTAAACGAGCCTGCTGAGTCGATTAGCTCATAAATTAAGCTCGTAAACCTCGTAGTTTTCAAGATAAACCCAAAAATATCCGATTTGTATTTACTTATGCACTTGTTAAGTGACCAACGACCCTGGTTTCTCGATTGGCGCAAAAAGTAACTTCGTCAACTTCATAGTTTTCGATATAAACGCAAAATACATTCGAAAACATTTTGCCCATGTATTTGCACTTTTTTTCAATGGAGACCCGATCAGCGCAAGGATTAACCTTAAGTAAACCTCATAGTTTCGAGAAAACGCAAAAAAATTTATTTATTTTTTTTTTAAACACGTAAACCTCGTAGTTTTCGAGATAAATCCCTAAATAATCCAAAACCTTTTTTCTTTTTTTTTTTTTTTCGCCGTATGAACTTTTTTCAATGGAAAAGACCCTGCTGAGTCGATTGTGCCAAATGAATGAATAAGTGTGTAAATTGAGCTCTTAAATTTCTGAATTTTCGAGATAAAGCAAAAAAACCACCCTTACAATACGGATAAATAGTTTCAGTTGTTTAGAGTTGGCTTGATAGGTAGTCAGTCACCTATCTGTCCGACATTTTCCCCCGTGTGTAAATGAAGTTTAATATTTTGCACAAAAGTATAAATCTTTTGTTACAATTAACCACATAAAAACCTTCTTAAACAATAAACACCGTAAAACATATGTTGAAAAGGTATAAGTTAAAATTTTATAAACTATTATAAGCCATTTAAGGCAAGAAAATGATCAACTCCATTACCGATTGAATTTCACTCGCTTATCGCTATCTCTCCTAATTTGAAAAATAATTATATATTTATTTTATTTATATATATTTATTTCTTGTAACTGTGCCCATTACACACCTACTATGTTAATTCACGGTGCAAATAAATTGTTAAAAATTAATGGCTGGAGAAGTGTCTGTAAGTTAAGGTAAGTACATTTGTCACAGTGTTTTAGTTTAAATTTTAAAAAATATAATAATTAATTAATATAAGTGATTAAATTTAGTTTTATTTTTTAATTATAAATTACTGTAATTTTTGGGAGAGTTTACAAGTTAATGCTTGAAATTTTTGTTGACATATAATGTAAAATTACTTATTTAATAATTAATAACCTTAATGTTATTAAACACAGTTTTGATAAATAAATAAAAAATTATGCACAATATATTATAGTCTTTAAACTTTACCTTTTGTTGATTTCTATATGCAGAAGAGTTTTTTTTGGAGTGCACGTGCTGGGTTTCATAAATGTTAAATAATATATGTATAGGAAGTTTGGTTCCTTAGTAGAATTACTGTTTAGATTTAATTTATGAATAAACATATACCAAATATTTTGAAAACATTTATTGTTTTATGTTTATTTTGCATGTACTACTTTTCCAGTTTGTGCAGACCAAAATATGCTGAAAGGTGGTATCCTGATATTGAGTATTTAAGCAAATTTAATAATCCTGTAATGTATCCTGATGAGGTAACATCAAAATGGAAAATAAAACATTGGTCCACTGACGTCCTACCCAAAGAAAAAAAATTCAAAACAATGCAGCTTAATTTTGGTCCGGCACACCCAGCTGCACATGGTGTATTGAGGCTAATCCTTGAGCTTGACAGTGAGGTAATTTTCTAAAAGTTTTGTCGCCATTGCTGGCTTACAAAACAAATATTTTCAGGTAGTTGTGAGAGCCGATCCTCACATTGGACTCTTACATAGGGGGACTGAGAAATTAATCGAGTATAAAACTTATGTTCAAGCACTTCCTTATTTTGATAGGCTTGACTATTCGTCAGTCATTTACAATGAACTGGCATACTGCCTTGCTGTTGAAAAATTGCTCAACATCGAAATCCCTTTAAGAGCAAAATACATCAGGAGTAAAAACACATAAACAAAACCAAAAATATAACACTTAAATTTTTACAAATATAATCAATTTTAGCAATTATGTCTGAACTCTCAAGATTGCAAAATCACCAAGTATTCTGCGGCACTCACATTTTGGATATAGGCGCAATGTCTCCATTTTTCTGGCTGTTCGAGGAAAGAGAAAAGTCTTTCGAGTTGTTTGAGAAGTGCTCCGGAGGAAGGATGCATAGCTGTTATTTCCGACCAGGAGGTGTAGCACAGGTATGAAAAATTATAAAAACCTTTTTCGTACCAAAGTTATGAATGGATTTTTTAGGACTTTCCGATGGGACTACTCGAAGATATATATGATTACTGTTTAAACTTTAAAGAAAGAATCGACGAAATGGAAGATATGGTTACAAACAATCCTATATTTAAAGAGCGTACAGTCGGCATTGCGGTTCTTTCTGCAGAGGATGCTCTCAACTTCAGTTGCTCGTAAGTTCAATAAAATAAGAAGTATATTATTATTACATATTATTTTAATGCTTAGAGGAGCAATGCTGCGAGGTTCAGGAGTAAAGTGGGACTTAAGAGTTGAACAGCCGTATGACGCTTACCCCTTTGTTGATTTTGATGTGCCAATAGGCTTGAATGGAGATACATACGACAGGTACAAGCATAAATTTGAATTCAATTTAAGAAAAATCTACACTAAGCTTTTCAATAGATATTTGGTCCGTGTGCAAGAAATGAGAGAGTCTTTGAGAATAATTGAACAGTGTTGCAATCAGATACCGGAGGGTGAAATAAAAGTCGATGACGTTAAAATATCGCCACCGACAAGAGCTGAAATGAAAGTATGTTGAATGAAAAAATATTGTTTTCCATGTAAACTAAATAAGTTTAATTTTGGAATTCCAGATTTCCATGGAAGCATTGATACACCACTTCAAGCTGTTTTCCCAAGGCTTCCAAGTGCCACCTGGTGCAACATACACAGCTGTAGAAGCACCCAAAGGTAAATTAAACTTTACGACAGTTAAATACATAATATTTCTACCAAAGATGTGGTAAGGTGGGCAGAGATGCTCCTGTCAAGCACTGTTACTAGGTGCCTCTCCGAGGACCTGAATCATAGAACAGGGATCATCATCACCCGATTAAGAAAACTTCAGGTGAAAATACTTTGGGGCCAAAGCCCACTGTGTCTAGCAGGCAAATTGTTGCTAGTTGTGTCCCACCTAATCGAAAGGTTGCAATTCCTTGACCCCATATAGAGAGCATGTAGGAATGCCACCCAATAATTGTTCTTTTTGGGACCCATATTATTTCTTGAAGGAAACAGGGGTAATTTGTTGTGTATATTACTGATAGATATCCTGTTTTGTATGCATTGAAAGTGAATGTATTTATTAGGGTAAATGTGAAGAGTGAAATTGAGTACCACCATTGACCCTCAATTAGATTAGATATATAATATGAGTAAAGGGTTATGGAAGAGTAATACTTCGACTAGCAAATTAATAGAAATGTTAAATGATGGGGTGAGTGTGGTGTTCAATACCTTCCAAAAGGATAGTTCCTACTCACAGTAAGTACTGTGAGTAGGAACTATCCTTTTGGAAGGTATTGAGTAATACTTCGCCACTCTACTTGAGTTAGGGTGAATGTGCTTAGGCTTAAATAACTCCCTGCATGGAGGGCAGAAATGACCCGGTACTGAACTTTGGTGCCAGTCAGATAAGACCAAGATTTAACCCCAATCTGCTTAAATTTAAAGTGTTATCAATTCTGTGCATAGGTATATGCAAACATGTGCTGCATTGAGCTAATATAAATCAATTAATTCATCTCTTTTTCATTTTTCTTTTTGTTACAGGTGAATTTGGAGTTTACCTGGTATCGGACGGTACCTCGAGGCCTTACAGGTGTAAAATACGAGCAGCATCATACCCCCATCTTGCCCTTATGAGTGAAATGAGCCCTCATCTGCTGCTTGCAGATATAGTCGCACTAATTGGTAAATTAAAACCGCTAATTTACATTATATATTTAATTTTAAGACATCTGAATTTTTTTAAAACAATAATTGGTATTTGACATCATTGCATGAAATAAATAAAAAAAAATGAACAAAATTCATTAATTTGAATTTCAATTTATTTTTATATTTGGATTTATAGATTTGTTTGATTTGCCTTGCAGGTAAATTTATTTTATTTTATTTTTGTTCCAGGCAGTATAGACATCGTCTTTGGAGAAATTGATCGTTGATGTAGGGAACTCGGGGGGAAATAAATAATAACAAAAACTTCTGAAAATATCACAGTTCTATTTTTGTTAAAGCACACTTTTAATACTATGCAGCTTAACATTTATTTAAAACAATGATTTAACATTCCTTTTTTTCTTTCCAATAGTCAATTTTTGTTCAACTTGTTCTCTTTGTAAGGTAAAAAAAATTAGTTTGTAAATGCAAATTTAAAAGATTTAAATAGATCCGTTTATATTTTGTGGTCTTTTTAAAATGATTTTTAGGCTTTTTTTATTCATCATTATTAAATATTTTTGTTATAAATAAAGATTTATATATAGTTGTGCAATCTTTAAGCACACCTAAATTGCTACATTAACAAAATTACTTAGATTTAAAAAAAATCCGTCTTCAAATTATTGACAGTCACGAGACCAAATTTGTTATTTTATGCTTTAATTTAAAAAATTTTCATTTAAAAATTAATTTAATAAAGTTGAGGAAGAATATGTTGTAATGTTTGAAAAAAGAATCTTTACTAAATAAAAAATTAAATTTTTTATAAGCCTTATTTTTTAAATCACCTTGTATGGATTTATTTTTAAAAAAATCTTTTTACAGAAGATATTTGACAGTTTACCGACCAATTACTATTCTGTAGGAGACTTTCAGTCAGTTAGAGAAGACGAGCGGCCTTGAGGGACTTCTTCCTCTTCGATGGCACCTTCACTTCCGTGTTCACTCTCGTGTTCGCTCTCTTCGACTGGCATATCAGGCTCTTTGGGGTCTTTTAAAGAGACAACGGACTGCTTCAACGGCACCGGCCTGTGCTCCAACAATCTGTGGTAAGGCCGTGGATTGTATGGACTGGCAGCTTCGATCGAAAGGATCGACCCAAAAAGGACGTGCTGAATTACGGGGAATTTCGCCAGAACCTGAAATTAATTGCAACTATTTTAGTTATTATTGTAACAAATGTTCAAATGGCAAGTGACATAACACAATACTGTTATTGCAGAATTTTATTTTTAATTTATATTATTTTATTTTAATTTGTTTTTGTTATTCATAAACCATGAGATGCGAGGCGGTCTGGTGTGATAGATACAGGTTCAGAGAAACATTTTCTTTTCGTGCCAACGTTTCGATCTTTATTGAGATCATCTTCAGTGCCTGGGATTTACAAACATTGTTTAAATTTAACAAATACATGTGGAAAAAAGTGAATTTATACAATGCAAAATATAATTTCTATATTCAATCATAGTATTTCTACTCGCTCGACGTGTTTGTTTTCTGTGTAATTGTGCCATTCTCCGTGCCGTGTTGAGAGTGCCAGTGAGAATTGAGATATTGCCGTTTTATGTTTATAAACGTTGGATTTTAAAGGGGTGGGGAAGGAAGTCGGTATAGAAAAGACATTTTTGTATAAGGTGTCGGTTTCTTTGAGGTGAAAAGAGCCAACTAAGGGAAAACCGTTGGTAATGGTTTGGCCAGAAATCAGACTTACGCACAATTACATAGAAAACAAACACGTCGAGTGAGTAGAAATACTTTGATTGAATAAAAAAAAAATATTTTGCCTTGTATAAATTCACTTTTTTCCACATCCCACATATATTTGTTAAATTTAAGCAATATTTGTAAATCCCAGGCCCTTAAGATGATCTCAATAAAGATCGAAACGTTGGCGCGAAAAGAAAATGTTTTCTGAAACCTGTATCACACCAGACCGCATCTCACGGGTTTCTGTCTAACCATCAACCAAAGGTCACTAATCACCACACATTTATTTTTAATTTTTTTTTATATTTTTTAAATTGTATTTTAACCGTGAGGTTGTATGAACCGAGGTGCCAGTGTTTCGGAAAAAAACCATTTGTAAGTATATAGGAGGCAATGCAACTAGTCTTGATCTTGGACTTTCACCTTACAATGATGAGCACCGAATCAACGCCTAAACCATTGCAGTCACCGACGTCCCTACAGGATTTTTAAAAACAAATTATGCCACAGAATAATGAAAATGTTAAAAATGTATATCGCCACAAAACATTTTATTAAATTTTAAAAAAAATTAAAACAAAATATTTGAAGAAAAAATCATCATCAGAAAGATTATACGAAAAAATGTATAAATTGAATGAATTTATATAATAATGCAAAGACAAATGTGTTCAATTATGTAAATATTTTAAATTGTTTTAATTGTATTATATAAAATACTGATTACTGAATTATTTACATTCAAATCTGCGCATACAAGTGCATACCTACAATACCAACTTTTATAATTTACAATAAATTAAAGGTACGTCTCAACAATTACCCACTCCAGTCATTGGCACACTCTTATACACCATTAAATACATACATTCTTATATTCAGACCATTCCACATTCCTCTATCATCCTTGATAACTATTATTCCGCCATCAATGCTCTCACATTACACGTTCAGGCTTATAAATACTTTCACTCCCAACAAACACTATTACTAATACAATATTAACAACAATATTATACTAAACACACACCAAAACTGCCCGATTTCCGCCAAGAATCAGAACATCCGAATGCTCGCCTTGTTTAAACAAAATTCAGATGTTGGGAAGCATTCCTATGTGCTCACATATCAAGAACACATCGAAAACCCTTCTCTGCATGCCAGACACACAAGTAAGAATCTGTGTATAAAACTCTCTTGGCCTAACCCTTTTATGAGTCAGATTTTTGGGCCTGTAGGTGTAATAAAATAAAAAAATATTAACCTACCTCTGCTTTGTACATTTTTATTAGTCCAGCATTCACTTTTTCCCAGCTGAGGACTCCACTTATGTTCCAGAGTTGGTTGGAATGCTCTGCAAAAAGACCAGTCTTGTTCTGAAATAAAGATTTCAATGATTTTTCATACAACAGATATACACAATTAAAACTAAAGTTAAACATTTAATCACCTCATTAATATATTTGATACACTTTAGAAACATGTAATGTTCACTGTATCTCATTATGATGTCTTCTTTGAGAAAATCCGATGGCTCAATATGAGGATTGCCTGTAAATATGAATATAAAACTTTGCTGTTAATGGCCTTATGAACGATGCATATTAGCCAAGGAGACAATAATTATGCGTATGCATTTGGGGGGGGGGTTATTTTGACAAAAAGTCCAGAAGTGACAGTGGGAATCGAACTGATGGCCACAGGGTCTGAGCTGAGAGTCTCACACTAACCATTTAGCTGCTGTGGTCCCCAATATAAAACTTTTTGAACTTATTGGCTTGTAAACCAAGTTTCTATCATTTTTCAATCATTGGATTTTACCCTACTTGCATAGTTAAGATGTTTTTATTCGTCAGTTTCTTTTTCTTATTGTGAAAGGGGGAGCATTATTATGAGCTTCTTCCACCCAACAAAAACCGTTAATTTTAGTGTATACTATGCACAATTGGAGCAATTAGTCATCAATCATCCAAAAATGACTGGCATCATCATGATTGTTTACCGCCATGTCCCTGTGATCCAAAAATTATTGAAGCTTGACTAGGATGTACTACCCTACCCATGTAATTGACTGACATTGTCAGATTTTTACTTGTTCTCCGAAAAATTCCATTAATGGGAAAAACTTTATTTCACTTGATGATTGCAGAAAGCACATTGACGAGTTCACCACTCAAAAACCTCTGAACTTCTGGGTGGACTGAATTACAAAATATCATTGACGATAGCGACAAATAGTGGGACAAAATGGGCCATATATTATTAATTTTTTTACCAACACTTGAAATATTCATTGAATTTACCTTCAAAAACACAACGGCCTTATTTACAACCTGATAAAAAACAGTTACTATTAAAACAATTATTCCAACCTATTAGTTGTGCGGACCCCCAAATAAACGGTACAAATTGGAAATCATCCAAGGCCCATACACCGCGTGAGCCTGCTGGTTCCATTTTATAGACGGTCTGCAGTTTCCTCACAACGTCCAGATATCTGTTGAAATGAATAAATTTAACAACTGCTAAAACAGGACTTCAAATATGCACTTAAAACATACTTTGTGAAAATTATCAATCCTCCTGCCAGCTTCTCCCTTTCAGTCAGAGCATTGATGTTAAACATACAGCAGAGAAACATGCAAAATGCCATTTCGTGGCCAGTCCCGTAGTCGATTCTTGTCGGGTTACCAAAACTCTCTGCAAAATAGACCTGGAAGGAAGATTTTCTATGTTTCAATTAAACGTCAATTGGTATATTTTAAACGGTATTACATGAATTTCAGCTATGGCGACGTGGAACTTATCAGGAAAAAGATTCAAAAACATCTCATGACTTTCCTAAAAAATAAGTTGGGCTTTAATTACATCCTAACAAATTTAAGCCTTTTTTATGCTAAAAAGAAAATAGTTTCACTTTAATTAATTAATTGTGAGATATTGTGCTGAGGCCTATAAGGATACAAACCCACCTCTGAAGAAATTAAAAACATTTTCATTAATATTATAAAATATTAGTAATTTCATTATTTCGTATTAACTTTACCACCTCGAATCAGTCAATACTTGTTTGTTTTGTCTGACTTATTTTGCATTAATCATATTCCCTCATTGATCACCTTTCAAATACCAAATATCTCACAACATTACCATTTAATTGGAATCAAGTTAAAAACATACCTTTTTAAGTTTCTCAAACCAGATTTTGAACGCTTTGTTTCCAAACCGTTGAGGCTGCTGTATCGGAGGAATCTGATCGATCCATTCTAACAGCGTGTTTAGGATTGTTAAGATCGCATCGGATATAGGGTTCTGCTGGTAGGCTGCAATACACGATCGGCCCTTTACTGTGTTGTTCATATCCAAGATAAACTGCAAATACATCTAACAGAAAGGGAAAACATCAAAATCATGGTAGTATTAATTAAGGGGATCTAGAGTGTTGACTTTTACCTTGTAAGCTCCTGACTTTTCCCAGGTTGCCATATCTTCGGGAGATCGCACAGCTCTCTGAGGAACCTTGAATTCGCGGTCCTCGGCAATCTCCCTTGGGGTTGAAAGGTCATCTTCACTTGCTGCACAAATAAAACATCCCATTTTTATCAAATTTTTTAAAAGAGTGAAAATAAATTGTTCTTGAAATTTATGTATGTAAAAAGATAGGGCAGTGACTTTTCTTCCTTTTTTTTCCAAGGTAGATGAAAGTCCTAATTAATTTGAAAACTCTTCAGTAATATAAATTATTGTGAATCTTTATCATTTTGTTCTGTCTGTCATAGCAGTTTGGCGTTAAAATGCATTCTAGCTTTTTGCCAACTTTGGTAATGGTTTTATGTGTATTTACCCTATTCATAAGTTTATAAAGTATGAATTTTCATATAAAAGACCAAAATGAATTTATTTGTTCTACATTAAATATATTATTCTGAGAAAAAAATTAAATTATAATATAAAATAAAATAGTGCAAAATAACTTCTGTATGAAAGCAGGAGTTGTGAGCTCACAAATAGTTTTATGCATTATAAAAATAAGAAATAAACATATTTATGCAAACTAATAAATAGTGTGAGGTGGTCTGGTGTGATGTAGGTATCAGAAAAACATTTTCTTTGTTGTGCCAATGTTTCTATATTTATTGAGATCATTTTCAGGACCTGGGATTTACAAACTTTATTTAAATTTATTAAAAATACATGTAGGATGTGGAAAAAAGTGGATTTATACAATGCAAAATATATTTTTTATATTCGATCAAAATATTTCTACTCACTCATAGTGTTTGCTTCCTGTGTAATTGTGCCTATGTACGTCTGATTTCTTGCCAAACCATTACCGACAGTTTTTCCCTTCGTCGGCTCTTTTCACCTCAAAGAATCCAATGCCTTATACAAAAGTGTCTTTTCTATACTATACTTCCTTTCTTCTCATTCAAAATCCAACGTATATAAACTTAAAACAGCAATATCTCACTGGCACTCTCCACACAACACGCAAGAAAGGACAGGAGACAAACACCTTGTGTGAGTAGAAATATTTTGATTGAATATAAAAAACATATTTTGCATTGTATAAATCCACTTTTTTCAATATCCTCCATGTTTTTGCTAAATGTAAACAATATTTTAAATCCCAGGGTCTAAAGATGATTTCAATAAATATCAAAATGTTGGTACGATAAAGAAATTGTTTTACTGAAACCTACATCATCCCAGACTATATCTCACAATTTCTAAATAACTAAGTAATAGTGTCTAGAATGTCTGCTGTTATTGTAAAGAATCCATTTTACATTACAACCTAACCTATCCAGAAAAGTTCATTCCTGTTTCAGCAAAAAAGTGTTATGCAAACATCATAACAACGATTTTTTAGCAGTTGTTTGACACATGAAGAACTCTACTTTCGAGCTTTTTCACATGTCCTATTGCCTTAATCAACAGTCAATTTGTTAACTGAAATTTCCTCTGCAAGTTCTTGGGCAGCTGTTCTGAGATTTTCTTCAATTAAAGCTCTCAGAATATAATCATTTAGGAAAGGGATCCTTACATGTTCTGTTTTGTCTTCAAGGCTAATGTCTCTATCTCAAAATTTTTTAATCAATCTGAATATTACTCTCATTCACCCTGCCATAGCCCCAGGCATGTTTGTACCATTAATGTTTCTGGCTATGTGGGCACTGTTCCGACCGAAACCCGTAAAACAAAATTATTCAAAAATCATGTGTGGCGAAGACTAACATTACAACAAAGACAGGAAGAACAGGCAAACCAGGATTATAGAAGTCAAACGAGCTTTAGAGAGGTCTAGTAGAAACATTTACAATGCTATAAACTTTTGGCTCTGTAACTCTGTGAAATCTGATATTACATGTCACAACACCAGGCAACTGGTTTTTTGTTATTATTATCATATAATGTTGTACTATTGATTCAACGAATCGAATGGACTAACTACTCTGGTTTTAAGCCTATTTTTCGTTGAACACAAAGATATCTGTCATCTAATTGATATAATTTAAAAAAAAAACGGTCTCATATGAACTTACCCATTTCTGTTTTTAGAGGTACTCAGCCTTTTGCTGAAGAGGACGGGATCGCATCAGCTCAACTCACGCTTCTCTGACTGAACGAAGTCAAACAAATTGAAAATAATACAAGTGTCAAAGAAATGTTTTGCACTGATAACTTATCAGCCGACTGCCGAGGGTTGGTTTCACGGAGGTTATAAATAAAAAATGGCGCACGCCGATTTGGCGGTCAAAATCGATAGAATTTTCAAAAAATTACAAACCAAAAGTCAAATCATTGTTGGTTGTTTCACTTAACAAAGCTTGGAGTTTAATTTTTATTATTAGAGTTTAATATTTATTAATTATGGTTGAACATTCAAAGCGGTACAATAACAACCAATCTCATCGCCTCCTATCTTTCTGACAAAAATGAGAGAATTAAAGCTCCAAATTCTATCTCTTTTTCACTCTCAATTTCAGCAGGTGTACCTCAAGCTTCTATTATTGAACCTTTACTTATACTTTATAAATGATATTTCATTAGTTCTTAATTTTTCCCAATTTCATCTTTATGTTCATGACAGTCAGCTTTACTTTTTTTCTTTTTCCACAACCGTGACCCTCATTCTCTCAATCAATTACCGAGAAATAGAGGCATTCTATAACATTAAACCCTAAGAAATCCTAGACCTTATCAATTTCAAATAAACCCATTAAATTCTTATATCAACAGCTCCCCTATCAATTTTTGTCCTAAAGTTAAAAATCTCGGCGTTATTTTTAACTGCAACCTTAAATGGCAAGACTATGTGAGCTTCATTATTGAACAGGTCTAATTAAGCCTTATTCACTTTGATGCCTCAGCTTTTTCACTCCTCAGAAAACAAGAGTTTTTCTTACATTCCTATAGCTAGATTTTTTCAATTTCCTTAGACACTCAATCTAATCGCATTCAAATTGCTTATCATTCCTGCATAATATACTGTTATGAACTTAAACAAAGAGATATATTTCTTCCTATATTAACGGCTTTAGCAATCTTAACATCCAATGCACTTATGAACTCAGAGTTGTAATATATACATTTAAAATAAAATAAATGTCTTCAATATTTAACAACTTTTTTTACCCAAACACACTAATCATACTCCAAGCCTTCAACACTCCTCTAAAACTTTAGCCTTATCTTTTACTTATCCTTTAGAATTGCAGGATCAAGAATATGGAATTTGCTTCCCCAAGAAGTACGTTCTGGCAGCTGATAAGTACATTAAAAAATTTAAAGGTGGTTGATAGCAAAATTTTTTACTTGGTAGATGTATATTTATTGCCATAAATCCATCTTGACTTGTGTGTTGTGTTCATATTTGTTGTTTGTATTTGTATTAGAATTTTATGACTTATTTCAGTACTACACTACTAATGGAAATAATAAATAAAGAAAATGAATAGATTGGGATTAAATTAGTAGATGTGATAGTTCTAGAAAAGCAGAACTGGCTGCATTTAGAGATAGTAAAAGGGAGATGGATAGAAAGTGAGAGAGAACATTCGAAAGCACCCAGTGTGGAGAAAGTTTTCTGTTATTTCAAACAAAAAAAGAAAAAAGTTGAATGTGTGTAGGCTATTTGGTTTTAACAACAAAAAAATTAATACATATGTAATATATATCTATTGTGTATAATTTTTATTTTTATCAATGTAAATATCAGTCTCAAATAAAGTTATAATTATTTATATTGTATATATATTATATTTTAAATCGGTAACAGCAATTTAACCTTCGAAAAATTCTACTGATTCTACTGATAAGGGGGAAGTGGGAAACCTCCCAATTTTTTATCAAATGCGTGAGGTCCTCCGTGGTGGCGTCCGATTCCTGGTTTATATTTTAATGACTTCAAATGACCAAATTATTGGGGGCTTTAAGTTTTAATTTGATGAGGACCAGTTTAACCAGGGCGATGTCTTCTGGGCAGAGAGTAATATATATTAGAAGGGAGGCCAACTCGGAACAATTCCAGGTCAACTTCGACTTCGTCCACGACCAGCTCAACATCAAGAGGAGCTTCAACTTCAACCGTAACGTCTATGAGACGGTCGAGGCTTTTTTGGGAAGAGTGAAAGTCAATGTTGGTAAACTCTTCGAAAAGAAAACGAAGAAGAAGCTGAAAAAGGACGAAGCGAGTAAATGAACAAATATTGATATTATTTGTCTATACCTTGTGGGACGTTACATCTTTGATCTTATTCTTACAATTGCCATGCTACATAAGGGTCCACGACTGATAACTTCTTTGATATTCTTCAGAAAGTGACTGTACCAATTAGCATCATATACACCAACAAAATTTATTCCTTGCATAGTTGAAGATAATAGTCTTATTTATTACATCACACTGTTAAGTATTTTAAGTTAACAAAAATTCAACCTTCTGTAGCACTGATCCTTCTGTAGGGACAACATATTATAAGTCAGGATAAAAATCACTAAATCTTATACATCTTCATTTAAAATATTAATTAATTAATTCACAGACTTCTGGACACACGGACACTTACTTTTGGAGCAAATGTGTCCAGCATAGAGAAAGGTTGCTTTATGCATCCCTCCTAATTGAAGGGTGCAACTCCTTG
>CM077099.1:38763076-38810743 GCA_039619505.1 Cimex hemipterus
AGGGTGCAACTCCTTGGCTCTATATAGAGAGTGTGTAGGATTGACATCCAATATAAAAATTGTGCTTGAGAATGGAATCGAAAGCTTGATGCAGGGACTGAATGGTTTTATTTTCTTTCAAATTGGTCTTATCCAGAATTTTTGAATACAAAAGTAATAAAATATGCATAACAGAACAATTAATTTTGAAAAACTCATCTCAGTAAAATCTACATATAAAAACCTTTCTACATTTACAAACATGCAGTTAAAATCATGATGTCTGATGGTGCTCAAGGGCCATTAACTCTCATATTCAAAACCTCACAGACTACTTGTTGTAAATGTATAGACTGTATTGTTATCAAGTTAATATTCCATCAAATGGTTTGTGAAGTCATTCTTTGTTAATTTTTATAAATTCATTTTAGATTTATCCATCAATAAAACTATTTTAATACTTGTTTGATTTTTTTTTTTTTTTTTTTGTAGAAGTAGTGGAGGTTGATGGGCTAAGCATCCAGCTTTTCCACGGTTTGAAAGAGGTAGAAAGGACAGAAAAATGTTTAGACGTTTTCTTTAGTGAAAAATACAAGGATGGACTTCTGATGAAGTTTGTTGACAACGAGTATTCGGTGGCTGTCAACCATCCATGTGTGCTCCAGCTCACAATGCCGAAAGTCGCCATGTCCGACTGCCCATTGTACCCAAAGTCTTTGAGAATATTCAGCGGTGACTTGGCTCATTCGGAGATGAGTTGGCAGGCAAGTCAGGATAACGGTGAGGTCCTTCAAAGTGGATGTTCTTTCAAATGCAACTGAAATTATCTGTCAAAGGTAAAACGTGGAAAGTCGTCGGGGATTGTATTTTGCACTATCCCACTCAGAAAGATGTCGGGAGTTTTTTGAAATTTGTGTGCAAACCAGGAAATGAAGAGCGTTTTGGTCCTGAAGTGGATGCAGAAATACCGAAGAAAGTCAGCTTGAGCCCCGTATCCTATCGGGAAGGCTATTCAGATTTTGCGCCTGCTGACCAGTACAGAAAATTGATGATTATTTTAAATTATATTTGTTTTAAGTGTCCTGTTTGCAGGTTCAGGGTGATGTCTTACAACTTACTAGCAGACTTGTACGCTGAAACAGAAGTTGCAATAAAACAGCTGTTTGCTCATTGCCCTCCTTTCGCCCTTTCCATTGACTATAGAAAGCCACTTTTATTAAGAGAAATCATGGGTATGAATTATAATTAACGTTTATTGTTTTATTAAAATAAAAAGTTTGAATAGTCATAAAATCATAAATAAAATATCACAAAAATGTCATAACATCACAAATAAAACAAAATAAAGTTTTCTTTTTTTCTTACAATTCATTCTTTACAATCTTTTGTTAAGAAAAATGGAATTTGAAGGGAAAATTTCATTGAATTATTAGTTCCTATTAATGTACAACAAAAACAATTTTATGTCCTTAAATGAACCGCTCTATTAATATTATTAGAATATTAAATTATACAAAGTCGTGAAATAATTAAAACAATCTTTTTAGGGTACAAAGCAGATATAATCTGCCTCCAGGAGGTCGATGTGAAAATTTTCGAGTATGACCTCAGTTTTTTACTAGGTTGTGTCGATTTCGCAGGGGAGATGGCAAAGAAAAATGGCACCATATCTGAGGGCGTTGCTACATTTTTCAATAAGACGAAATTTCGGTAAGGCCAAATTGTGATGGCATGTCTTCTCTCTTTCTGTCCTAGTGCAGGGGAAATAAATCAAGGCTGTGCAAGAACAAGAAAAAGAAAAACAAACATTTCAGGCCTTTTTTTTTTCTATAGTTAATTTTGATTTTTAGCCTTGTTCAACAATGCAAATATGTGTTTGGTGAAGAGGTCGATAAGGATAAAATGTTTGCAGATATTTGGGGTCAGATCAAGCTTAATGAGAAGCTTGCTGAGAAGATAAAAGACCTAGGAACAGTATTACAGGTATTACCAATTTCATTTATAAAATATATAATATATACTCAAAGACAAGGAAAAATAGAGGCACTTGTATTTTGTTATTTATTTCAAACTATCTGTTTTTGTCATTATTATAATTGATGATGATGATGATGATGATGATATGTCAGGGTGTTGTATACTGCGCCCTTTAAGAGCTATTGTATCCCCCGTTCTCTGCCTAAAGCACATCGGTGAGTCCTATTTCATCAAGGAATTTGATTAATAGGCCCGGTTTTATTGGTTGAAGCTCTTCTATGGTCACATTGTACGTCCCAAAACACTTCCTCCTACGGGCTAATGTCGCTCCGCAGTTTGTTAGCAGATGTGTTGGTGTTTCCTCTGCTTCTTTGCAGAATCTGCATGTGCCATCCTGGATTATTCCCATTTTCTTTAGATGTCCATTTAGTCTACAGTGTCCAGTTAGGAATCCTGTTAGGATTCGCAGTTTATTCCTGCCATTATTATAATTACAGCATACTTATTTGAATTTAAAACAAAATTAAAAGAGATCAGGAATTTCATGAATTTTAATAAAAATTATTTAATGATGATAGTTCGAAAGAAAATTTACTGAAACACTGGAAAATCATTAGATGCAATTTAACTAACAAATTACTAACTAGTGTTCTTAATAACACATTACGTCTCCTGAGCATCTAGTAATTAAGTGATCAGATTTTGTCTTGTGAAAGAAAGAATTCCATTTGCCAACAAGAGCGATTTGAAGCTGTTCAACACTTGTTGGAGGTGGCAAACAAAGTCCAACCCACTGCTTTATGGTGTCCCATAAATGTTCTCTGCGTTTCTTGCCAAGAGAACCACCCATTAATTCATTGTGGTATTACCTACACACTCAAAATAATTGGTTACTACTACACATGATCAAACATTATCAAGCATTAAGCACAGCTTTCAGAAAAACTCCTTCAATGGACCTTAGTGCAATCAATGATCCACTCATTATCTCAACTTACAACTTTTTCAAATTTCCGTCTTTTGGGCGTATATGCGAAAAGGTATAAAAAAAAATAGTGCCAATGAACAACATAGTAAAAAATAATATAAAAGAATTAGTGAAAAATAAAGTAAACAGTGGAAAAGAAGGGCGCAGTGGCCTAGTGGATTTGGAGATCATGAGGTGCGGTGTGGTGTGAGGTAATTTTTAGAAAAACATTTTCTTTTTCGAGACCATTGAGATCATCGTCAGGGCCTGGGATTTCTAAACAATGTTTAAATTTTACAAACATATGTAGGATGTGAAAAAATGAATTTATACCATGCTAGAAAATTTTAGATAAAGAAAATTAATTATACAACACTAGAAAATTTTAGATTCAATCAAATTACTCTCTCATGGTGTTTGTTATCCGTGTAGATGTGTCATTCTTGTGTTGATGTTTTTTCCACATCCTAAGCACATTTGTAAAATTTAAATAATGTTAATAAATCCCTGGCCCTGAAGATGATCTCAATAAAGATCAAAACGTTGGCATGGTAAAGAAAATGTTTGTCTGAAACCTACATCACACCAGACTGCATCTCATGATTTCTAAATAATTATCAATTAATCGTCACTAGTCTCCACACATTAATCCATGTTTTTCAGTTGATCTTATTTAACCAAACTAATGATTTAAATTGATTTAAAATTGCACTAATTTTTTTATGTTGTTTTGTCTATAAGATAAAAGTAAACTTTTAATTAATATTTTTTAGGTTTTGGTTTTACAATCAGTGCAGAACCCATCAAATTATCTCGTTCTGGGCAATACACATTTATATTTTCATCCGACCGCTGACCATATTAGACTCATACAAGCAGCCATGGCACTCCGGTGGATGAACAGCACTATTAGCAAGTTTGAGGTGTTTATGTTTTATTTTATTTTATTATATTTTTTACAATAGTTATTATTGGAGTTTTATTTAAAGGAAAAAGGTAAAAATATATCAATGATATTCTGCGGTGATTTCAACAGCACACCTGAATCTGGGGTATACGAATTCATGACTGCCAAGGTGATACCCCCTGATTACAAGGAATGGAGTTCTGGTAACTTGAAAGATTAAAAAAAAATTCTTTCTTTAACATTTGTTCTTATGTTAAGTTGAAGAGGAAAAAATAACAGGGCTGGAATTGAAGCACAATTTCCACATAAAAAGTGCTTATGAAGTGACAGAAAAATTCCCGCTTACAAATTACACACCATTATTTTCTGGCTGTTTAGATTATATCTACTTCACTAGCAAATCGCTCGATGTGGTCGAGGTTTGTGTGGAGGTTTAAATCTACAACAAAAAGTCAATTAATTTTTTTCTTTTCTTTTTTTTTAAATAGAATCTCAAGCTACCTGATGAACAGTTTCTCAAGGAACAGGTGGGCTTGCCAAATCCTAACTTTCCATCAGACCACCTCGCAATCTGTTCCACTTTCAAATTTATTTGAATGTAGTCATCGTGAATTGTTAACTTGTAAATAAATTTAATATGGAAATCAGTTTTATTTTTGTTTTACCTTTTCATTAAGGATGTGAAAAATCAGGATTGCCCTGGTAAAGGCATGGGAAGAATTGCCCATGCAGATTTAATGAATGCCCTGATAAATCCTGATTTTAAATAAGGGATTTAAAAAAATTAAATTTATTTATTTACTTCCTGAAGATGCTAGAAAACGATGTGACAATACCGATTTTAATTTTACGGTAAGCATTTGCCCTTCTAAATAGTATGCAAACCTATCTAATAAGTTGCCATGTATGGCATATCTCATTTTTGTAGTAGAATTGTATGATCAATGCTATCAAAAGGAGAGAAAATTCAAAAAGTGCGGTTGAGTTGGGAAGTTGGTATCCGAGTGGATCGAAGTCATGATACTTTAAGTGGCAGAGCAGTGGCGAATTTAGCTGATGGGTTTGAATCCCGCTTGTAACACTGACTTTTTTATGTCAATTGAAAATCTTAAATAACTGAAACATGAAAACCATGTTCATTTTTAATAATGTTTTAAACATTGGGTTTAAGCAATTAAGTTTGATACTTTCAAAAACTTTGCCTACAGCAGGTTGTAATACAAATTGGAATATGATTACAAATATTATTATTATTTCCACTTGTAAAAATCGGAACTATGTATCTACTTTCAAGGGCATAAGGAAAAATTTCTATAGATAGGGATTTATTAAGGGAAACTAAAATGGGAGCAATAGCAAGTTTGCAATATTTTTATGTTTTTATTGTGCTTCCTATCCGTTGACACATATTGGCTTTGGCATATTCTAACGTTGCTCTGCTCCTAAAGTGCTCTTGAAATGAATAAAGATCTGTTAAAACATCATTATTTGTGAAATTTAATTTAAATACAGGTTAAGCTTCTTCTTTCATAAAAATTATCTTTTGAAGTTAATCATCAAATATTTTTAAATTTCTTATAGTTTTTAAAATATATTAGGAAAAGAACTCATAACTTATTAAGACTAGTCAATTTAATTCAAATGAAAAAAAGGCTTTGCTTCGCATGTCCTCAGATTTATGATATAAACAAACAGTATTATCCTGTGGTCAACAAATATCCATGCTTCGTACTTCATTGCAGTGAATTGAAGTGGTGTATGCATATTATTGTGGTAGTGTGGCAGCGGTCGCCGGTTGGTGAAGAGAAGTGGCATGAAGTGTGGAGGGGTTGAGGTCTAAGGACGCCGGTTGCCAAGGAGAGGGGGCGACGCCATGGATTCCCCACTCTTCGTGCTCGAGTATGCTGCGAGCCGGCAGTCGTTTTCCTACATCAACCGTGGTGTGACGATGGAAGTTTCGCGAGTGGAAGAAGTGCCGTGTGTTTAATTCCAGTGGATCATCAGTCATCATGTTGCGGGCGGTCGTCTTGGTGACGGCGGCCGCTTTCGTCGCCGGCGCCCAGTACCGCGGTTCATCGAGGTCCGTCGAGAAGGACAGCCTGAGGCACCACGGCAAGTGCGAGCCCATTACTATACCGGTCTGCCAGAACATCCAATACAACGAAACGATAATGCCTAACTTGATGAACCAGGCTAAGCAGGAAGAAGCGGCGTACGAATTGGTTCAGTACTCCCCTTTGATAAAGATCAAGTGTAACTTGGACCTTCAGTTTTTCCTATGTTCCGTGTACGTGCCGGTCTGTACGATTTTGGAGAAGCCGATCCCACCGTGCAGATCGCTCTGTTTGTCGGCACGACAGGGCTGCGAGCAGGTGATGAACGTTTTCGGGTTTCCGTGGCCGGATAATTTAGAGTGCAGCAAGTTCCCAGAGCCGCCGGATATCTGCGTCGGCGACAACAACCGGACGAGCTCTACCAGCGGGAAAGCGAAGCCGACCGGACCCCAGCAGGGCTATCCGAGGCACGAGGAACCGGCCGGCCTGCCCGAAGGGGCCATGGATTACGGTTTCATCTGCCCGTCCCAGTTCAAAGTCCCCAAGGGGATGGATTACCAGCTCAAAGTGGGCGATCGCGTCGCCAAAGACTGCGGGGCCCCCTGCGACGGCATGTTCTTCTCATCGGAGCAGAGGAAGTTCGCGAGGATTTGGGTTGGCGTGTGGAGCGTCCTCTGCTCCGCTTCCTGCCTCTTCACCGTCCTCACTTTCACCATCGACACAGACCGTTTCCGCTACCCGGAAAGGCCGATTATCTTCCTCAGCCTTTGTTACATGATGGTCGCTTCGGCCTACATCGTCGGCTTCGGTTCCGGCGATTCCGTCGCTTGCAGGAAACCGTTCACATCGCCTGTCGAACTGCCTAAACTCCAGATGGTCTCCACTATAACGCAAGGGACCAAGCATGAACCGTGCACCATACTTTTCATGGTCCTTTATTTCTTCGGCATGGCTTCTTCCATCTGGTGGGTCATTTTGACGCTCACATGGTTTCTGGCAGCCGGATTGAAATGGGGACACGAAGCTATTGAAGCCAACTCGCAGTACTTCCATCTCGCAGCCTGGGCCGTTCCTGCAATCAAAACTATAACAATACTCGCCATGGGAAAAGTAGAAGGTACCCTTTTTTATTCTTACTAGTTTTCTTTCTAATTAATTCCTACATTCAGCATTATCACGGAAAAAATAAGCCATATATGTTATTTAGTAGTCATAACTGACGGTATTAATATTTTAATTAATTATACGTTTTGTTTAAGGTCTTGGTAGAGATGGAAAACCTAATGTCATGAGTAGCCGGTGATGGGAATCCCGCTCGTGACATCTCTTTATCATCTCATCCTAGACCTTTGATAAAAAAAGTATAATTAATTGTAAAAAATAAGTTTGCACCTATATTTTTCCAATACAGATTTTAAAATATTAAAAAATGGGAAAATATTACTCTTGCACTTGGCCTCAGTTAAAGTTTTCCAAAAGAAAAATCTACCTAATTATCTGGTTAGATGAAGTGCAGGTAAGATCTTAAGCTACCTCTCTCAGAAAAGACCGGCTTAGCCGGAGAACCAGTTATCTCGGTTATCCCAAGAGCAATTACTCACACTTTAACACCAAAGCCATTTTTTTTTTGCTGTAAAGTACAGGGGTAGAACAGAGGACCGCAATATATAAATCTCAAAACTAAGAACCAGCAGGAAATCAAGTCCTAACGCAATTTTTTATTTGTTTAATTGGTTTGCCACTGGAGTCAATTGCTTGACATTTTGTTAAATTGTGATATTTGTAGTCTGTGAGGCAATGAACTCGATAAAATACAAATTTTCCTGTTGTAAACCGAGTTGTGTCATTTATTTTCTTGAGAAAAAATTATACTAAGTCGTAGGGTATAGGCCTTCAGTGATAAATAATACAGCCAGGAGATCAGGGAAGAAACCATGAAGGTAACAAAAATATTTTCTGATTTTCAGTTTTCGGCTATATTTGACGCTTTCCTCAGGACTCAGTTTGATTAAGAGCTTTCAAGTAAGTTAGTTGAATAATCGTTACAATTTCATGTGTAACCAGTAATAAAAATTGCTCTTATTTAACTTGAGTCCTTAGAATGGCGACAAATAGAGCAAAAAAGCAAAAAATTCAACATGAGAAAACAATTTTTTTTATCTTCATAGCTTCATTTCTGATTTCGTAGCTTTATTATTTATATTAAGTCGTGTAATATAAAATATAATTTTATTTAGTCCATTCCCCGTCTTTTTTTATCTTCTAAAAAAGTTTCTTTAAATTAGGGGTAATCCAAGATACATATGGTTTTTTAAGGATTAGTTTATTTATCATTTTTTCTTCTCGCTTTGGGCTATTTCTTTTCTGCCCATCATCAGAAAAACCCTAACAAGAAGTACAGTCAAATTACTAATGCTATAATAAGCACTAATTTGACTGTAATTCTTGTTAGGGCTTCCTGATGATGCGCAGAGAAAAAGTAGCCCGAACGAGATGAAAAAATGTGAAATAAGCTAACCTTTAAAAAACCTCGTGTCTCTTGGATTACCCTCAATTTAAAGAAACTCTTTTTAGGAAGGTAAAAAACGATCATAAAAATCTTTCTTTACAAGGACAATTGAAGAAAGTAGTTCGGTCGTTTCAGTTCATTTTTCTCTGTCAGACGTGTTTAGTCTTCTCTTCATCTTCATTAGGTTTTTGACTTTTTTAAAGTAAATTAAAAAGCTATGAAATACGTCTTTCTGACCAAAATTATCGGAAATGACCGAACTACTTTTGTCAAATTTTGTTTACAAGCAAGTTATTATGATCCTTTTTATTATGCGATTTATTATAATTACAAGTTGTTTTATTTCTTCGGGAAAATGTTTGACAATACTCAGTTAAAAAGCAATAATTTGGTTTTTTATCGTGTTAGTTATCGTCTTTTTCCTGGAAAGAACATTTTATGAAATAAGAGCAGAAACGTGGTCGATCAGTTGGAATGAAAACATTCCCAACCCTCGATGAGCCGGCATTGGTCCGTCTAAACTCCCGGGTTTGTCCCTATCTCTGTTTTGAAGTTCGAAATTTGCTTGTTAAGATTAAAATAGTTTTGTTTACATAATTCTTGTAAAAGTGTAGGCGAAATGGAATCCCATACTGATAACGATAAGGTAATTTCACGTTTGTGTTTATATTTACAATTATGTTACATAGAACTCGTATTAGAAAAACTTACAGTTTGAAATAAATTTTCACGGGGCCTCTTTTTTTTCTCTCCATTTTGTCAAGTTTATCCCATTTTGGAGTAAAAAGGTTTAAATTAATATCAATTATTAGTAAATTATAATTAAAACTTACATAATAAAAGAATAATTAATTGAAAGAAGTAATTTGGTCAATTAGATTACCAAACATAATAGATTTAATAAATTATTAGGTTCCTCCAAACTTTTTCTGTAATTTTTGTACTTCTAAAGAGGGTACATACACCAAGAAGGGAAGCCATTTCTCATAAAAATGATTTAGGCCGGCCTTTGAGCGACGAACGAGCCATAAAATGGGCCGTTAAGCCAAAACGGTGGGGCAATCTTTCTTGGTGATTTTAAAAACACATTTGAAGAACGACGTTCGTGTAAATGTAAAAACTGTCAAAAATTACATTTAAAGCTTCTAATCTCTTTTAACACCGGAAGTTATTTTTAGAATGTTACTCTCATTCATAAAAAAAATGATGGCTGAGCTGAGGGGAATCCAAATGACAATAAGCTGGATAAGTAGAAGAAAAAAATCGTTGTCCATGTTTTTCTAACTGATAACATGGTCGCATGAGTAATTCCTAACAAACAGGAAGGTTAACGTTCAACTACCTGTTTTTCGGTGTCACGAACGAGAGGTCAAACCACTCTACATATACATTTTGATGCTTTTGATTACTCTAGTCCTACCTTGGGCACCGACGGGATTCGAACACAGAACCGCTAGCGTGGCAAAAACGAGTCGGACGCTCTAACGACAGGCCACCGCGGTCCCCACTTTTGCTTATTAGTCTTATGCCAATTCCAGACAATTTTGTTTTTGCAGCTTTTTAACTGTCATAAGAAGACATCTACGGATAATGATTTTATGTGGCAGTTTTTGTAACGTCATCAAAAAATGTGGTGTTTGAAGTCATCTTGCGCGGTCTTCATTCTACGGAAATGTAGGTTTTTTGTCAGGCTTCTTTATCAATTCAATAAATGTGCCGTTGAGTGATTTTTTATATAAACGATGGATGAGAGCTTTAACTAAGTTGCCTGATGTACTATCTGTAACAATCTTAAATGTATGTATGTTAATGGGAACGAAGTACTGCAGTTCTGTGTAAATCTCTTTTATCTTTTGAATTTTTATTCAAATTCTCTAATCAAGCCATAGGCTAACAATATAGCTTTTTTGCCTTTCAGAGATTTTTTCAAGCGTAACCTGTAAACTTCGTAGGCTTCACGCCTTTTCGAATTACGTTAAATTCAAACAAATTTATACCAATTCAAATTACATTAAAATTTTAATTTACGCACAAATTCAAATCCATGAGTAGAACCATTATTCACCCAACTTCACAAAATCAAACATTCTTCCTGTCTAAATCCACCAACGAAGCAGAAATACTATTTAAAGTAAAACAATTATGTTTTAAAAAAAAGTAAACCATGAGGTTTTTAATGCTAATTGGATAAAACATATAGTGTTGGTGCTGAGCGTAGAATTCTTATTATCCCATCTATGCTGATCAACCCGCTAAATAGAAAAAAATCGTTTTACGACTCTGAACTTTTATTTGAAAATAAATCATTTCTTGGCAGCATGATATGTCGTAAAAGGTAGATGGGCGGATGTGAATAAGTATTCATTATTTTGATGAGTTTTATACTAATAAAAAATGAACTCCAAATGGAATAGCGTTTTTCGTCGTTTGTGACAAAGTTTTATGTATCGTTTTCTGATAAATTTGATTGTGGGCTGTTTGACCATTATTCGACCTCCAGTTTTCGCTTTTTCTCAATGGCTTCAAAAATTTTCAATCATGTCAAGTTTTATCCGTTTTCCTCAGTATATCTGACCTGTAGGGAAGGTAGTCTCTAGAATGTTTGCATGGATGGAAGACCCTTCGGACAGTTGTTCTGGAAATGCCCTGGCCACAAACGCTTGACTTCTTCCATCTTCCAAAAAAGCTGTGATTCCAGCCGAATCTCTCATTCAAACAAATTTGAATCTTAAAAGTGGTACAGTTTAAAAACATCAAGCCACAGGAAAGTTAGAAAGAAGTTTTAAAGCACAGCCAACAAAGAAGTGATTGGCTATTAAAGATTTATTTACAAATATTGTAAACACAAGTGGGAGATTTTATCTATATTTTATTTAGGAGGGCCAAATATTGTTGTAAGGTGTAGGATTGTCTATGATATCATTAAAAATATTAAGGGAGGCCAATGTTTTGACTCTCAGTGTAATATTAGTTTACGTTTATGAATATAAAGTAAATAACAAGGAAGGGATTCTGACAGACGCATATATTTTTATTTCATTGTCATATGTAAATTAAATTTAATGTGATTAAATTGTAATTAAATCTCGATGAATTACGATGTCCTATGGAAATAAGATAAAATATTTATGTTTTCTTAAGCTTACATATGAATGGGATACTCGATTCTTTTGGTATCTATTTATACAAAAAGGCCCGTTCAAGTGGAAAATGCTGCGGATTTATATAGTCGATTTACGCTTGCGGTGAAAGCAATTCGTGTGGGTGAATCCATTAGTGGAATTCCATTTTTATTATCTCGTTAAACCGTTCGTTCGCAGCATTTCCTTCGAAGGCCTGTTGCTTCATTTGTCGCAAGACCTGCCAACAGGGATCCTCGAGGGGATCCTTTTATAGAAACGAATTTTATCTGACTCGTTTGGACGGTGACCTTTCTCTGGGACTTTTTTCTTCTTTTAGCAGTATGGTTGAGAAATATTGTCGTCTGGCTTTAAAAGGAGTGATATGTGCGTTTAGGTGAGCCCGCTTTCTAAACCAATCCCGAATAGTGTTTAACGAAAATAATAATAAAAGTTGTGAGGGAAATTTTTCGGTGGATATGGCGTTTTGTCACCTCCTGGTGAACAGCGCACCTGCAATATTTTATGTGTTCTTATCTTCTTTACATTCTTGTAAAAAGTGGTGTTTTGAAATTCGGTGGTCAAAGTTGTATTTCGTTGGCTTATGGATTCCTTGGACTTTTCTCGCCAGAACTGGAATTTTTAAATAGGCTAAACCGCAAAACACGCACTTTTTGTAAATGGATCGATCAACTTTGTCTTAGTTTTTAATATTGACCTGATTTACACGTTAGACTATCAGTTGCAATATACAATTTTCGCAAAATAAAAATGTGAATAATTTCTAATTCTATTATCCCAGAAAATTGTTACAAACAGCGAAACTGGCCGGACAAGAGATATGCAGTTAAAAGGCAAAATAGATCAAACCAATGCAATATTTGGTTCACGTCCTTTCTGTAAGCCTTTTTTATTGGAAAAAAAAGTTGAACAGATGCACACAAAATCCTGCCTTTCCCAAATACAACACCTGGCGGTCAAGTAACGCACACTAATTACTACTATGATTTAAATGCCTCGATTTTTCACGTCTCTTGGTTATAAAGCATAAATCTTGATAGAAAGGGGCTCTTAAAATTGTAGAAATCGCGGAACCAGCCAGGCCACCAGACAGTTTCTACCGTACAAATAACAGCCTAGTAATGATAATACCATTCAATGCTTGGTTTAGGTAGTTCATGATATCTTCTCACAGTTGTTGTTCTGGACAAATACTTAATTTTGAAAATAATTGAAGAAAATATTGTATCTTAAAAAAACAATATGCAGAACGAGCTGATCTGGGATCGGGTTTAAAATCAATCAACCGTGATGTGCTGTTTTGAAGATGGCTGTTTTTTACGTATTCAATTTGTTCTTAACTTTTCTCCCGTGTGAAATTATTTCCATACATGTGAACGGTGTTGCTTGTCGTTTTAACCGGATATTCCTGTCAGGATTTTGCCCAATCGGTTACGGCAAATGCACACGAACGCCGGACAGATATCTAGGACCTTGGCGTGAAATTGCAAATCTTTAATATAATTTGCAAACGGCTCGATAATTCTCTGTTGAACAAAGAAGGGGATTGACCGTAAGGAGAGCTCGTTTGATTACTTCCGCATCATATAACATGTTTACATATACTTACTATTTATGGAGATTATGACCTATTTCGCATCACAGCAAAATTTGTAAGCTTGGCCTACATGATTTACGAACAATTTACTCTCGATTCGACAAATTGACTGATATGTAGATAACGTTTTTTATTTATTATTTATTGTGTATAGATATATAGATAGGTATGCATGTAGACAAGTCAGCAAATTTAAAAGGTTCAGAGGAAAAAATAAGTGAAATCCATCACTATTTTCACTATCCAAGACTATTTTCCTATGGGAGGAGTACTTCAGGGCATTGTACTTAGACCGACCCTTCAATTCCTCTACATTTCAAATAGCACATTTCACCATCCTTGCATTCTTTGCTGTCTACGCTGCTATTCACCGTTCCCGTTCCTTTTACTGCTTCGGAGGAGCTCGAGGCACATGTCTGCAAATAGCCGAACACAGCAAAACACCTGTGTATAAGCTTAATTAAAGCTAGTGTAACCATGCACAATTCGAAGCAATAGGCCTCGTACAATTACTCAATAATATCCCATCCCAACAACAGATTGCGTGCTACCTTGGGTTCCAGTACGTCTTAAGATTATCCTGGAACCAACATACACGTCCAAAACGACAGGAGTTAAACAAACGTTTGACTGCTCCACAGACCTCTGTTACATAAATCTAACGTTTCACAAAAACAGACTGACAATTTACAAGACTAGAACTGTGTGGCACCGCTACACCTTACAACATTCAAAGAATACGGTCTTTCCAATCCTAAGTCCTCAGAACCAAGTCAGTGTTCCTTATTACATCTCCAGCATTACCCTTCACAGGGTTATCAAAAAACCCAAAACATCCCCCGTTTCCACAATAGACTCTCCATTCACCCCAGCCAAGTTTATAAATAATTTGTAATAGTGGTAGTGTAGGTCGGTGGTTTTGTTACGTTTCATTCATACGCGTTTCGACGGTTTCTTACGACGATATTGAGAAACCGAAAAGAGAGAAGCCAGAAGGAGCATATGTAGTAAAGTCAGATCAGCTCAATAATTTGCAGTGGTAATGGTTGATGAGATGAAGGAGACTAAGAAGTGAGGTTTACACTCCCACGCATACCAATCTGCTAGCTTATTGGCTCTGGCTTATTGTATCTTCCTAGTTCCCTGGATCAGTGCAGTCGACTCGTGCAATCGAATTCTACCCATTCTTCTCGATCATTGACTGTCGCAAATGTATTTTCCAGGTTTACTTTGCATCCAAATTTATGTATCCATTGAGAGGTTGCTTTCGAAGATGATATGGTAGCTGATTCTTTCTTCTCATTGATAGATGACATCATCATTGAATATACCCGTGTTGTGTAGATGTTTTCTCAGGTAGAGACTGGTAAATAATTGTATCACTCGATGTCGATGACTCTCTAATTGCAGCAGTGAGTTTACCAGTCTTGATGAGGGTTGTAAATGTTAATGGAAGTAGCATCTTTCGTGAAAACATGCTCCTTCCGATTCATTAGATTATTATGATGACATTTGGCTCATTGTATAGCACTGCCATATGCTTCTATTAGATTTATTCAGAAAGGTCTGCGAAAAGACAACTGAACAGCGTCACTGAGCGTAAGTAGGCGTAGCAAAATTAAATTGCGGACTGTTGTTCAATCTCCTTTTTAAATAATTGCAACATCTCTGCTAAAATGAAAATAGTTGCATATTTGATTCGTATTACTGTTCATATAATAATTTTGCAATTATTTAGAATCATATTGAGTCATTAAAAGAGACGTTGCAAGAGGGAAAGTGACAGCCCGAGTGCACAGAAATTATTTCGATCTCTTTGTGGAACCGTTGAATCAATTATAACGGGTGGAGAAATGTAACGATGTGTTTCGGTCTGCGAGCAATCATCTTTGGTGAACGCGTTCCGGTTCACGGGTCATCGTAATTTTTTTAATTGCCACTTCAACGGCCTAGAATCGGCAAAACGGCTGTCGAGGAACTTCGTTTCGGCGGAAGCTGCAACCCTCGTCTGTGGTTTTGAGCCATGAGAGGAAACCCGAGCAAACCCGCAATCAATCTTTTCTCGTAGAGATATAAATCAAGACCATAAACAAGGTCTTTGAGCGGTGTATTTTCGTGTTGATAAAGGGGTACTGAAGAACGGGCATTATATCGGGCTTTAGGGAAATTTACTGGCTGTTCCGTTCCCGATTGGAGAAAGGGAAAGGGCTTCATTTAATCCCGTAGTGCTGCAATCTTCTCGATTTGATGTTTATTCGGTGTAGGCCGAAATGGGAACAGACGAGCGATTTTCATCGTAAGTAGAGGGCACTCATGCCATAGAAATAGTGATTGTCGGAAATTAACCAGCCTGGGAACGGTCAAATCCAATTATGGTATACGATAGCATGAAAATTATTGTGAATATACATAAAACAGCGCACCTCTTCGGAGCACAGCTCTGGAAATATGTGTCAGAAAAACCGCAAGAGCCTCAGTTTTCTTTGCACGTTGACATGCCCGGCATTTGGCTTGGGCTCCGAGATCTCCGTTCGGTCAACTCAGGTGATGGTTCAATGAAAATATACATTACTGTCCTATGACGAATAGGAAGAAAGTCTCATTTCATTTATTGAAACGCGCAAACTTTAACTTAATTAAGCCGTTAAGTTCAAATACTGCGAGTTTTCGTCCTGGTCTGAGAGTTGAGGTTTAGGTCATTTTCGATCATTTTAGCTGCGTTTCGCTCTCATCTTCAGTGTTTAGTGTATGAGGCGGTGAAAAGCCGAAGCACATCTGATAACCAAACAAGGATAGAGAGAACAAATTCATCGGAAACGTGGAACTACCGAACATTACATAGTATTCCTAACCATCTATCTTTCCATGGTCTATAATTTTCTTTTTATGAACTGCTTTTAATTTTTCTGCTGTGTTTAAGACCTCCTAAAAAGTAAAATTCTAATTTTCTCTTCTTACACATTCTTTTCGTGACACACACAAGGAAAACTGATAGAACTGAAGGATAACTGTAGCCATAAAAAGCCATATTTTAGTCAATATTGTTAGATTCAACCTGAAACAAGCCATGTTGGGCGTCAATCAAAAATGGGTGTGCAAAAAGTGAATGAAATGAGGTTTTACAGTACCTCCCCTAGCTTGAAATTTATGACTCCTTGGGATTTGCTAAGAGGATAATTGAACGCCGAGGGTAAAAAACGATTCTGAGTAGATTGGAATTCCCTCCCCTAAGCAAACAATCCTGATATTTTATTAGGAGCTATCAAACCACAAAATACCGCTTGGATCTCCTTTATCTCATGGATTAGTCATAGACGTTGCACGTTGTACTCTAGAAGAAACTGTTATGGCTTGCGGTTTATTTTCCCTGGCAAACATCGCGGTTCTGTTGTATGTGCGCATTGCCCGAATGTCGTGCAATAATTTCTGGAAGTCCTTTAATAAAGTTGTTCCAGAAAGTAGGCAGCCATGAGATTTTAATACTTTTTCGTTTTGAAAAGAAATTATGTTAAACAAGGCGAATCAGTTATCTGTATAATCTAATGGGCGAAGCCATGCGAGTACAAGTCGTAAATTGATACGCCTTTTAAAATAGGCTAAATGCCTACACTCCGCACTTTAAAAAATGTCAACAATACTATATAAAACGTTTGCTTTAAAGATATTTTCCTGAAAAATTCTTACGGTAAATAATATTAAATTGTGAAAAAAATTGCTTACAATTTAGTTTGACAATAACCATATTTTACGTATTTAAAAAAATATAGAAAATACTTATTTTGTAGATAACTTTTTTTATTTCGTAAAGACTCTTATATGTTATGTAAATTTGTCCACATCAAAAAAATTTCTGAACACAATAGAATAGAAACAGAATTTAAAAAAATGAATACTTAAAAAATATATGTACTTATTTCCCCAACAGAATATTAAAAAAAAATTATTATGGCATACAGAAAAATATTGATTTTTTCAAAAATAATTGTACACATAACCTTAACTTCGCTTTTTAGAAGGAAGTTTATAGAAATGTTATAGCTTTTTGAAAAAGTTAATTTCGTACAGCAATACTATGAAAATGTATAAAAAAACTTAAATGAAAAAAACGTAGTTTTTTCTGCAGAATTCCATTTATGAAAGCAAATAGAGCATAACAGATAAAATGCAAGACAAAATATTACATCGCTGTTTTGCCTTTCTGATGTAATAATCCTTTTAAATCAAAGGTTCGTAAAAAGAAATATGTACGCAATTCTAATAATAATATTCTACACTTACAGAATGTTGGTATAGCTTTTTTATATGCATAGGTGCGCTGTCATATATTTTATTACCTTATGCAATTACAGTCATTTATCAGGTATTAAAACGCCTTGGCTTTTTTCCCTTTCATCTGAATCATTAATTTTTATGTTTTAGAAACTCGAATAAATAGTATTGGACCACGGCGATATAATAAAAATAGCATTTGATATAATGATTATTACAAATTTCCTGAACTATTCATTTATAGCCAATTTTAGAAATGCAGATTTCAACAAAAAAGTCTATATTAATTGATTGGTCGGTCTGTTAGAAAGTTTAGCGATAATAGGCGAACGTAAGTTAAGAATGTTTGTTTTTGCAGGTTTATAGTATTTGTATTTAAACAGTGCATTAGGAATATGCACATATAAATGAAATTAAGCATAAATATAATTATTTGGAAGGTGATAACAGTTTGAAAAATAGGTTATTTGGTGTACATTATAGTGGCATGCTTTCTGTATGCCTATATTCTATGTACACACAATGTGGAATTATCTTTCAATTAATTAAGGTTTTTAGTTGAAATAAAAAAAGTCATAGTGGATCGTGGTCATGATAGCTCAAGTGGTAGAACAGCGGCGTATCTAGCCGAAGCGAATCCCGCTCTTGACACTGACTTCACCTCAGCAAAAAACCTTAAGTAATTAATATTAATTGGTCAAGCGACCACGAAAAAGTAGTGAAATTGTTATTAATATGTAAAGAATATTAAGCTGCATAGCGCATATAGTACAAAATTTTCCCTAGGCCATGTAACATGTACGGCGGATGGAGAAAGGATTATGAGTAAATGAACGGAATAAAAAAAAATTGTAAATTGTTTGCTTAGGCGCAAAACATTCAGAAATAATTAATATATGAAAAACCATCCCAGATGCATATAGACATCTTGGAAAAACATGTTGGAAACTTTATGAAGTGATTTGAAAGAAGATTGAAAAGTTGGGATGTTTCCTTTTGTGGTAGTGTGAGAATATCTTTGAAAATTAAATTCTGGTAGAGTTTAATATACCAAAAATCCTGTAAAGCACCTTGGGTTGAAGAATATGAGTGACACTATCGCTCTCTCTGTCTCTCTGTCTCTCTGTCTCTCTCTCTCTCTCTCTCTCTCTCTCTCTCTCGCTGTGTATATATATATATATTCCGTGACTTACTGACAGACAATACACAGACCAAACCACTGGATCTAAAGCGCGGAAATTGTGTCAATGCATTCCTATGTCGATATGGATAGCCTCGAAAAAAAAAATTTTTTTTTTAAACTTCATCCCTAAGGGAATCATGTGGACAATTTTTTACAAGGGAGCTGCATATAATTGAAGGTCACAGAGGCCGCTATTACGCCCCAACTGTTAATGAAGTTGTGTTAGTCGTGGCCTGTCAATTTGAGAAAAGGGACATTGTATTAGAAAGCCATACTAGCACCCTCCATCGCATTAGAAAGGTACATTGAAATCGAGTCTCGCGCGGATGATGGCGCAGGTAAAAGCTAGTTAAATAACAAGAAGGTAGTATAGAATTCAGAAAGAAGAAAAATTTGAAAAAGCGCAAGTTTCGTGGGACTTCTTGGAGATTATTTGAGAACGTTGTGCAAGTAGAGAAATCAAAATTGTTTATTGACTTAGCCAACGTGTGCTTATAAATGAGGCCGGAGTGTTGGACACCGCTATTACCATATCAGATGTTGAGTTTAGCAAGAAGGAATGCGTCTAAACGATGGTGTCAGAGGAAATCATTGCCGGACGGTCGTCCTTGGGGTTCCTGCCAGTCCGGGGCGTAGCAATGCCCCCTCATTGAGCCGTGTGGAACCCATTGTATTGAAATCCGAGCTTTTTTCCCTGCCGGTGGAAGTAGGCCGACCCGTCGTATATTCTCCGGGACAAAGACGGCGTCTTAATATACAGCCCAGTAAAACTTTTTGCCCAGGCCTTTTACGGGCAGTATGCATTTTTCAACGAGGCCTGGTAGATTTGTACTTTTTGCCCAGCCTTTTCTATTTTGAATATTAGTCCTTGAGTGCCTCTTGGGATAAGAGGGAGGAGACAAATTCTTAGAGTTAGTAGTAAAAAGTATCAATTTCTTGCCATCGGTATCTATTTGCAGTTATTTTGTTAGTTTCCATTTATTTTGACATGGTGCTTTGATTTGTTAGAATTTTTCGGCATTCACCGTCAGATAGATCCAGCTCTGAAGATGGCTTAGGCAGTGCTTTTATGTTGAAAAACATTGTACCAAAAAGTTATTTCAGGAACCAATTAGACAAATAAAAATTAGACGTCACAATGGAAAAAAAGTTTGCGGAGACATCTTCCGTGGGACATCCTGTGTATTTCTCTAACCTTAACAAACATCTGTATTTCATTATAAACAATCTATTTCCATTCGATTAAATAGATATAAATACATATTTAATTATGACTTAATGCCATGACATGTTATTTTCCCCATCATTTAAAATCTTTTACGATTATTGAAAGCAGTATAATTGGTTAAATTAAAAATTAGCTTTCAGGCTGCCTCGTTCACACTACATCGCAGTTGTGTTCCATTTTTCTCATCGGGGCATCCAATTAGCACATATAATGAACTTTTATGTGTTCAAACATGTGCATTTCATATCTTATTTCCTCTTGAACTTTTGAGGGTAAAATCTGCATAACCTTTTAAATGTTTAAATATCCCAGTTGGATAATGAATCATGAAAGAAAATCCATATTTAGAGTGACGATAATGATAATGACATGCGCTGTACAACAATGCAATTTGTTGCATGTACTGCATGCTAGAACGGTTCAATACTGCCCGGTGTAGGGGTGCCTGCCCTCTACAAGTTTCAACTTTTCAATGAAAATTTCAGTTAAAATACATAATGGAATGACTGCAAATAACTCAATTCTGTTGTAAGTATTGACAAACTAGATAATTGCAAGAACAGGAGCCATTGCGTAGTCCTTTTTACTGCAGAAACTTGCTTTATTTTATGAAAAACCTATTTACTACCCAGCAATTATTTTAATCAAAGCAACTTTCTACAGGAATGTATAAAAAATAACAAGTGGACTTTAATTGTATTTTAATTAGAGTATCATTTTCAAAAACATCCGTTTGACGAAATCAGTTCCTTGCATTGGAAGATATTCGTTTGTATAGTGTTTCGACCGATAGCATTCGTTCGCTTGTATTGTTAATAGCCACCCAGCCTGTCTGCTTCGCGGACGAGACCTCCCATGGGCCGATTTCACCGAAGGGTTTCCATTTCGCTTTTGTCCCACGGCCGATTTTGAAATGGGACCCAGTGAAAAACCGAGAGCTCAAACTAGTTTGCCTGTTCATCGGAACGAGGCCGCGGCAGACTGGCGAAAACGACTAAAAGCGCAGGTTCTTGAGGATGGGTTATGCCCGGTGAGACAAATCATTTATCCAACGTGTGGTGTTTAGTGACCGTTAGTTAATGATTATTTGGATATCATGAAACGTTGGCAGGATAAAGGAAATGTTTTTCTAAAACCTAGGTCATACCAGACCGCATCTCACAATCTCCAAATAATCATTTATTGACAAAAAAAATCAAAATGAATTTCGGACTTCCTTCATTAATTCCTTATTCGGATATAATTAATTGTCCACGGATTAACATTACACGAGCTTCTCGAAATTCAGAATGCTACTTAAAACATTCTGTGGGTAGAACTTTCTTTTCCAAAAAGTGTCGCAATTACATTCTTAAATTTATTTTCTTCAAATAAATTCTTTGACTGGTCTTTCAATTTGAATTTTATTTTGGGGAAAGTGTAGTGATTTAAAAGTAGAGATGAGATGTTGATGCAATTGTTTGTTGGCCACCAATATATGACCGAGGAAATGACCGAATCGTGTACCTAGCAAGGCGAAGGCTAAATTTTATAGATCATAGTTTTGCATATTTGAAGAATATCCCATAAAATTGCATATTTCAGCAATATCGCATATTTGAAGGATTTTTACGTAAAATCGTACATATGTATATGTATATATGTTACGTACTCCCTAACCTCCGGGTTTTTTGCAACCGCCTAATTCCTCCCTTATCACATCTACACGTGTTCACGTCCAAGAAACTCCTCTTTCATTACATCCCCAAGCCTTTGCTAACATTAATATTTTTAATTAAATCCGTCTCGGGCGTTCATCGGGTACAGACCGAAGATTCCCTTATTGGAAGTGGTTATTCCAGTTTTGTATTTGCTTGCTGTGTAATAAATAGTATTCTTTTTAAAAACTAGTTTAATACGCGCAGAACCATAATTTATATAAACATTTTTAGTAACTGTAGTTTTAGCCCTATTTTTGAAAAAACTGTAAAGTTAACAAATGGTAAATTGTTAATAAAAGCAAATCAGTGATCACTATATTTGGGCCATTGCGTTTCAGACCTAGTTTGCCCATTTTTTATCCGGTTAGAAACAGGCTTTCAGAAATTGATATTATTTTTTAAATTACATTAATTTTTTTTTAACGAGGGTTCGCAACATCAGAGGATATATCAACCCTCGGGGTGCCGGTGTTGTTTGAAAAAACGCCCATCTGTAAGTATGTCGGGTTCGAATGCAGGGCCTCTGGATTCGAACCCGGGACCTTCACCTTACTGTGATGAGCGCCGTGTCAACGACTAAACAGTTGCGGCCACCGACGCCCCAAATTTAATTATTATTTTTGTTAGTGTTTAAATGGGCACAATAGCCGAGACTCAGTACATAATTTTTGATAAAATTTTAGGATAAGGATGTGGGTCAAAAATTAAAGGTGTTTCTGTGAGAATCGAACTCACGACCACGGTGTTTTTATTTTTATATAAATATAATCTACGAGTCGTTTCCGATCATTTCGGCCTACCTTGGCTATTTTGGTTTTTCATCATCTTTAGTGCTCGATCAAACGTGAGAGAACGGACAGACCAACTTGATCGGAAAACAAAGCTATAGATTCATAACATTGCTGAACCCAAGAGGAAATTTAACTGATATTGCTGTACAAGGTTGAAGTCGAAAATGCTGCGAATGCGAAGAAAAGGACCAAAACAACTGGTGATCACGAAGGGAACTTAATTAGAATTCAAAAAAATATTGCCGGAGTTATTTTTGTATAGATGACAACTTGACGCTCCTTGTTGAGAACGAATGTGCCGTCCTTGGCGACTGAGAGAATGCTGGCAACAACCAAATTAGTAATACTTGACAGCCAAAGGCATCCGACGATGTCTTCTTTTATGCGTTTTGAGGAATCTGCTTGAAAGCACGCGATGACAAGGCCGGCATATGCCAATAACGAGCTATGAGGAATTTGGCCTTCTGCCTCGTTATGTCTTATTTATTTAAGCATGACGCCTGGGAGGAAGAATCGGCGAAAACACGTTTGAGGTAGAAGTGTTGAACTTGTAGAAAGAGATAGTGATTATGACTAGTAAAATAATCAACAGTTGAAATCTTCAATTTCAAAGCCACACTGCTGTGTACCGTTGAATGTATTTTCTGCAAAAGCCTTTAATTCATTTTTTTTGTTTTGTATTGAATAACATAAGGGTGTTATAATACTTTTGTGAATTAATGAACATTTATTAAATCGTTCAGTACATATTTGGCACCATTGGTACTATCTCTCGGTATTTTTCAGATATTTTAAAGACTGACAATGAATAAAATTCACGATGAAAAATGGCAAAAAGGCGGGAAAGTTCCAAGGCGCGGTTGAGATGGGAAGTTCGTGTCCGAGTGGATCGAAGTCAAGATAGCTCAAGTGGTAGAGCAGCGGCGTATGTAGCCGAAGGTCGTGGGTTCGAATTCCGCTCGTGACACTGACTTTTTATCTCAAAAAACCCCTTATTTAACTGAAAGATATTAATTGGTCATGTGGACCACGAAAACTAGTGAATTTAAAATTCACGATGTTCAGCAATTATTGGAAAGGGATGTTTAAAATTTTAATTCCTTAATTATGTTTTGTTATTACATCATATTTTTCTAAAATGAACTTTTTCAATGTCGTTTAATTGTTATTTTTCAAAACCACAGAGCTTAAAATTGAAAAAGTTAAGTAACTATTTTGCCCTGAATATCAATAAATATCTCTTGGTATTTAAAGATGACCATGAATCAATCAATAAGTTTTATTTACTACAAATATATAAATGTACAAAATTAACTAGACGTCTCAGGTGTATACACTATAACATTCAACTTTCATTATTTATTAACGTAAGTAATATAGTAACTTTGAGAAATTTGGGGAGAAAAAATACTCGTAACTGAAGGTTTAAATTATAATAGGATATATTTAATTCTCTTATATTTATATATTTTATAATTGCGTGAGGTAATTTGATCATTACTATCTCATCTATTGTTCTCACAATTCACAAATTTTCTGTCACCCAGTAAATATCTGTGAATAATGCTTGGAACTCTAAGGACAGAGTGGATATAATCAATAGCAGCTGGAAATGCAGCCGCCATTCTCAGAAATTTGTTCTCTGTAATTTGTGTCTTAATTAGTTTTACATATATTTGACCAAAGGCTATATAGAGTAGAGTAAGTTATATAGAGTCTTAAGTTTTATACAAAGAAGGAAGAAATTTTTTGTTTTTAACATTTAAGCCAGATTTGTTATTTAGTAAATGGAATAATTTATGACGTACTCCAATGGTTTTGTCACAAAAAAGGTTGCTTTGTTGTAGATGTACGTCAGTTTGGAGTTTAGCTGTATCGATAACTATTTTAATGAGCATTTCCATGTTATTTGAAAATTATCGACCTATACGTTATATGCCACCCGGGGCTTCCTTTTAGTGAATAATATTGCCTGAATTTTGCCAATGTTGGGTTTAATTTTCCATTTGTTAAATTATTTAAAACGAAAAATTTATAATAATAATTAATAACATTAACATTAATAAAAATGCTACACAATGTGGTGCCATGAACTGAACCTTGTGGAACCCCAGCCTTTGCGTTGGCGATAACAGATTAACTGGCTGGAAGTAGCTGGAAATGATAACGAAAAATTTTCTAAATAAATTTTTATAATAAAACTTAAAAAGCATATATAGGTGTGGAGTAACTGGGGAAACTTAATGGATTAGCTTAAAAATTAGACCATTGTACCACATATACAGTCCAAGAGTTATCTTCATACCAGAGCAGTCTGTTTTCTCAAGTTCAAGTGAGCTATATTACATGAGTTAACATGGTCAGCTCAGTTACGCAGTAACGGGGTGACATGAACGGAAGCCAAATTGATCTTTGGATATTATTTCGTTATAATTTAAAAGTAAATTGATTACAGTGAGAACAATCCTCTCAGCTATTTTCTCAAACATTGTAGTAAGAGGTTGGTAGTTAGAAAGTTTATTTTAATCACATGTTCATTATGAGCATTCCTCTCGCTACTCATTTGCGTCTTATGGCTGAAGCTTCTAGTGTGAAAAGGCGAAAAGTTTTCAAAATCCAATTTAATACGGAAAGATTTAGAATTTATAAATTGTTGTATCACGTTCGCTTCTCTAGATTCTATAGAATTAGGGTACTTTTCATCTTTCTTTTCGTAAATTTGGCGAACAAAGGGTCAATTACTCTCCAAAGTTTAAAAAAAATCAAAGGTGTCAAGGATTTTCGTATTGCTGAGATTCCTTTGGAAATAGTTTTACGACCTAGAGGATTGTACCTTAGAAACTGCAGGTCAACTACATCGCCTCCGGTACGGTAAATCCCCAACTTTTAAGCCCTCACCGTTTAAATCTTTTCGGCAGTTTGACAGGTCGCCACTTAGCAGTACTGTCTGGGACAGCTTTTTAAATCAGGGTGGCCATGGGGTGCGTCATGTGCTGGAGGTCATGAGGTCTTCTCCGCAGTCAATTCGCCCCTCGTTCTAAACTGTGGCCCTCCACCCTCCTTTAGGAATTTCGGATCGATAAAAGACAAGCACCGTTAACTACGAGGACAGGGGTAATTAGGTAAATTCCCCACCTATCCGACTGTACATCGGCTTGCTTATTCGAAGGGTAGATGCCGAGCATGTTCTAAAGATAATTTTCATTGTACTGGAAGAAAGCCTGAAAGGCTTCTCTCAAATACCAATTATTCAAAGCATCTTATACAGAAAACTCTGGGGAACATAATACAATCCTGCTCCAACATAAGCGTATATGCCAATCAGTAATTTTTTTGTAAGAAATTTCCTTCCAAATGTAATTATCTAATTATCTTTAAGTATATGATTATAGAACATACACATAATAGAAACATTATATTAACTCTGTATCATGTGTATATAGCAAGCACATTAGCAACAATTATACAAATATGTCAACAAGATTTTTTTTAATGTACAATCCTATTCAATGTACAAACTATCGTTTGGTCGTTTCTGATAATTTTAGTTTGTATAATTCGGAGTTTCCCCCTGTTAGATGGTGTTCGGCTTCACGCCATCTTTAGTGTTGGGTCAGTGTCCAAAAGAAATTAGATCTGCCATAGCCAAATGAATTAAGTTTTAATAAAAATAAAACCACTAAACAGTTACGAATAAGTTTCTAACGCACTCCTGTTATAATTACTTAATAACTTCAAGTGCAAAAAATGCTGTTTCATTATTCAATTGTTGATTGTTTATGAAGGAAACCACGAAAAATGCACAGGTCAGTCATTTAAATAAGGGATTAAATGGATAAGCTGAAATGACTTAACAATAATTCTCGGAAATATTTAGCAGTTCACTTTGAGTTGATTGTCATGTTGTCATTAGTTTTATTAGTCTGTTTCAGCTACTTTGTATAGAAATCAATATGCTTAACATGCTACTTGCAGTGTTACGTAGACAAGGCGTTCAGATCCGTCAGAATTTAATTTTCAACGGAATATCGATCTGCGTTCACCGACCCCCGCGGCGATGCATGGTCGTGCGCTGGTTTTTATCGGTGGACACGACCGTCCTCCTGCAATGAATCAGCAGTCCGATGGTTTAATTCTATGCACACGGGATCCCGGGAATTGACGGGGGTCTCCATGGCGACAAACACTCCCTAATTTGAGGGAATATGTCTTTTTCCAGCCCCTACCCGAAAGTAAAAGGACGAGGGGGGGTGGCTCCTTCCCGCAAGTTTTCATCTCCCGTCAGACCTGTTTGTACCTGTAGAAATATCCCTTCTCTCCAACCCACTAATATTATTCTCCAGGGATAAAGATTTTCTTATAAAAGCGGCCGAAGATAGGACAGCTTGACCAAATTAGATAACAATTGGCTTGGTTTTGTCATATTTATCGGTTGCGTGGGCTTATCATGGCTGACATGTCATCGCGTGACTCCAGTCAAATTTATCGATCATAGCGAGTTTAACGAGTTTAACGGATTCGAGGATGAGTTGAGTGGCTTTATCTTTCCAGGTGATATCACGCCGCCAGTAGAAACGGCCTTGCTGATAAAGCGGCCTGTAAACCGGAAACTTTTCACAGGCTTGAAGTTCAACGGTACTCACAACTCTATATTCTACTTCTCTTTCTTCTATCGTATTCTTTTATTTCGTTCTTCCTGTCCCCATCCAATTTCTTTCTTTCACGATTCTCTTTTCTCCTTGCTTCCAAGGCCAAAAAGAATTACACTAAAAATAGACTAGAAATATACTACTAATACTAAGATAAATATTTAACGAAGTAAATCTTGGATGTTTGTCCAAAACGTGAAGGTATATTATAATGTATAATAGAACTAAACGCTGCTGGTTAAAAAAAATCCAATATTTTGAGTTTTAGTGTAGTACAGGCACAACAAAATGATCCACTTTATCATCCTGCACAATTCAAGTGGAATAATCGCCAATTATTTAATACTTTTTCGCTACTTGATTGTTTATCCTTGCCGATTTATTCACACTGTATGGCTAATCGCACAAGTTGATAGATACAGCGAGAATATGCTTATAATTTAACTATGGAAATAATTGGAGCAGACAGTTAATGGGTAATCTCTTTAACATATTTGAGAATGATTCAATAAAACTTTGTTTTCCTTTTATCTCGAAGGATCAATTTGTGAGGGGGTTATTTTACATATTTTATAACATAGTCGCTGATTAACAAGAACTCGAAAAATCGACAAGTTTAGACGATTTAAGTTTAAATAATTTATCATTTTGAAAAACTGGTTATGTAAAGTCATTTTTTTTATCTTTACACACTTCACGTTTAATTTTTAACTTGGTTGCGTGTAATAATTATGACTTGAATTCGTGTAAGTACAACCTGACGTGCCAAGTAACAACGGAATCTCATACTTCAAGAAGAATAATAAAAATCTGTAAATATTAAAGGCATAGCGTATAAACACGGCAAAGTAACGAAGCGGTGTTAATACACATGTGCAAAATAAACCTCGAACGACCGGTAGCCTTATGTTTGTTTACATTATGCCCCGGTATTTCGTGAAGCTTCGTTTTGTAACTAAATTTACAACTGAATTAATCACTGATAAGAGCGTTGGCGTGGCCGAGGCCGAGGCCGCTCCACGTTTAAATCCGTCCGTTTTTTCTTTTTTTTTTCTCTCCAGGCCCCACTCACGCTGTGAAACCAACCGTTTCAAAGTTTCTTAGAATAAATCTCTGCAGATTTGAGAGGGCGAAGTTCGCGAGGCGAGGCTCGGCGTTCCCTCCGATCCGGCTTGATTTGTATTGGGCCGTGTGGAATTCACAAAATCAAGTTCATTTTTTCTAAGGCAGAATTCATAATTCCATCATCTAAAAATAATTATTTGAAATAGAGTAAAATATACCTCTACTCGTCGAAATTCGGTTGGCGATTTCTTTTTTACATTATTTAGACATTTTCCCCTCCCATTAAAATCCGATTGCACCGTCGTTTTGGGTCGTACTTGAAATTTGAAGTTGAACTGGACCTGAGGTACCCTGTATAATTTTTTTCCAAAAAAGATAAAAATTTGAAACTAGACTAATCTTTTTTTCTCATTTGTTAGTGTCGTTGGTTCAAAAGAAATTCAGTCGGGCCATCTAAAACCCTGTATACTGGAGTACAGAATTTTTGAAAATTTACGTCTAGTTACTATTTTATAATTCATACATACTAAACTATTTAATATACTAGCCATGTAGGAAGTATTAAAATTATATTATGATAGTATCTTTTGATGGGTGGATAGTCTATCGAGTTAGGTTTGAAATGTACCCACCTGGCCACCTGGCTGAACGACTGTTCTCAAAATCAACAATTTGGATTGTGAAATTGATCTTTCAAAAAGGTAATCAAATCCTAGGCAGACCACTTTTGGTGTGTTATTAAATTTATATTACGATTTTTTTTAAAGATTATGTATATATAGTATGTATATACATACGTAAATATTTGTTGCGAAATATCGTTTGCATGTATTATCCCACGTCGTGCATCGAAATGTGCCTATTAAAGTGTTTCATTTTATTGCTATTACCATAATAGATTTTCTTGGAAAATGATATTTTATTCATTACGTCAGCGTCTTTAAACTTGGTCAGTTAACATAGCAACTTTGTACCTTGAAATTACCTGACCTCTTGAGTCTAGCAACGTTAAAAATGTAAATTTTACACTGTGTCAAAGCATTTTGTTAAAACTATTTTATTTATTAAGTAAATTTTTTTTTATACAAGGATTTGCAATAACAGAGGTTATACAACCCTCTGGGTGCCGGTGTTTTTGAAAATAAGCCCATTTGTAAGCATGTCAGCATATCCTTACAGTGATGAGCGCCGTATCAACGCCTACAGTTGAGGCCACTGACACCCTCTTACTTATCTATTAAATTAGTTCCTAGCATACCAGTTAACCCGAAAAGTTCGAACCGTTTTTCAGTTATTATTGTTTTAATACTGTTACGCAACAATTCTACTTGTTAAATCTATTATATTTCGTGGTCTATTGACCAAATTACTTCTTTCAATTAATTAATATTTTTATATAAGGTTTTGACTGAAATGAAAAAGTTAATGCCACGAACGGGATTCGAACCCACGACCTTCGCCTAAATACGCCGCTGCTCTACCACGTTAGCTCGAAGTCACGATAACTCAAGTGGTAGAACAGCGACGTATTTAGCCGAGGTCGTGGGCTCGAATCCCGCTCGTGCACTAACTTTTTTATTTCAATCAAAACCTTACGTAAAAAGATTAATTTCTGCTTGTATTTACATTATAATAACGTAAAAAAGAAGAAGTTTTTGACATGGATATCTCTTACGGCTGGGGGTCAGTCCGAAAGTTTAACACGGAAAAGTTACCACGACCGTGCGTGTGTGCACTGTTTACCAAGGATACGCGAGAACGAACTGGTGGCCTGGTGTTATTAAAGCCACGACGCGATTGATTCTTATGACACGAAGCGATTGACGCCTTTTATGTTAACTTCCGCCATCATAGGTTGAACTTGATGTTTATTGAAAAGTCGGACTGAATAATAGTACTTTATCAAAAACGCACAGTATTATTATGGCATGGTGTTAAAACCGTCAGCCAGAGTTCGCAGTGTATAACTATCCCAAGAATATGCTTAATAATATAATTATAAGAAAAGGAGAATTTCAAATATGAACTTCAGTGGTTACAATTATTTACTGGATTTTCGTATTACAAGGTTGAATTGCGATAGGCTTTGAAAATAATAAAAATGACCTCAAAGAACAAAAGGATTCCAAGTTACAAGGGGTCCCCCACAGGCAAACAGATTCGCATTTAGAAAAAAATTATATATGTTAATACAAACAGAACATAATAAAATAAATAATAAATAAAAAAGACTACAAAAAAGAAACAAAATAAGACCAACAGAATATTGATTCCCTACATTCCAATATATTCATACCGGTAAAACCAGGCTTTTTGAGCAAAATCAACAAGACCCTGGCAATCGGAGCCGTTCAGAAGTGCTATGAGCTCTTCCCTCGTCAGAAAACCCCTACCCACATACAGATACCTCAATTCGTTCAGGACTGAGCATCTAGCAAGAAAGTGAAATGCATCCTCACGATCACCTGAGTTACATAGAGAGCACACTGCAGTGGCAGAAGTACTCTCAACCCAAGGCCTGAAATTCATGAACAACAACTCCCCCCGTATTTTAAACCACCAGCGGAAAAAAGAGAACGGAACATCATTTGCTGGAGCGGAAAAACATTCCAGGGAGTTAGGGAGTGATTCAACTCCTTGTAGAGTTGGAATCTATTTGAGTTCACAGCACGAGAAATACAACTCTCTCGATAACGAGTCCCCATAATATGAAAAAGATTGGAAAACATTTCAGACCACGCTGCAAAATTGTCCGAAGAGAACCGAGCCACATTATACCTCTCCGGAAGAGAATTCCAGGATCCGAACCAGGATATGTTACGCTTAATAACTTCAAGTGATGAAATTTTTGCCAGGCGAGAAACAGGAGCTTGAAGCGATTTCAAAATAAACTTAAAATGTAACCTTAAAGTATAAACAAACAACAATTCTATGCCAGTCTCAATATACAACATATAATTAGGAGTTGATGATGGCAGGGCAAACAACTTACGAACAAAAAAACGGTGAACTTTTTCAATCTCTTCATATTCGCGATAGCCCCAAACCTGACCTCCATAGCAAAGAATTGCTCGACAAACGGCTGTGAAAATTTGATATTTACTTTTTATTTTTTATTGGAACAAGGTTATTGTTAAATGCTACTACATATAATAATTTAATTTTTAAGGATTAATCTCTTATCCTAGTTATTTGACGTAATGCTTGATATTATCAGCTAGATCCATTATGGACATTTGGAACATAGAGCAATTTCTGTATCGATTATAGAATTGTAATGACATTATTAAGTTAATTTGTGTGTATTACACTCAGGTCTGTAGGGTCCATGGTTATTACGTACGTACACAATCCGACACATAGACATACTATATTCTTATATATTTAGTAAATTAACTAATTTAGGAACTAAATTTTTGTACTTTGGCAATTGAATTTAATTAATTGAACTTATCGTGAATCTGCAAAATATCTATATTGGTGGTTTCTAAGGTGTACACAAGTTTAGTTTGACTTAATATTATAATGGTGGTCTATATTATTTCATCAAATTGTTTTCATCACTAACCCGTGTTGTCGGATAATCTAAAACAGAAGACGAAAGCGTGGCGATATTTTTGATTTGTAATTGTAAAGAATTTATGACGAGGAGTAATCAAATATAGTCTCATTTGTAAGGCCGTTGTGGTCAATTATTCTGATTTTGGCTATGGAATGATTTACGGATTTGTTTATTTCACAGTACGAGGAACAAATTTCCAGTTTGGTTTTTTATAGTTGTCGTTTTGTTTTTGACAGCTCTGCAGACAGGCTGAAAAGTAGAGATCCTTGAAGCCGAACCGATCCCCCTGCATGTACACACGTGATGACGTGATTCGTGGGAATCTGACAATCGCCTTGGGTCAATGATGCCCGCTCTTCCCTGAATTAATTTCATTGCCTTGCATACGTAAACAAACGTCCACACGATTGTTTAGAAACATAGCCAAACACCTTGGTCTTTGAATAATGGCGGTTTAATAACAGCGTTTCGTTCAATGTTTAACATACAATCACCTTGGTATTGCGATATAACTACAATAACACTTCAGACCTTTTACTAAATATTTGTCTATATGTTAGAGAATGAGAGAAGAAGGGAGAGAGAGAGAGAGAATGAAAGAGAGAAAGAAGAAAACATGACTAATGAGAGAATAGAGATAGATGGATAGATAGGAAGGGAGGGAGTGTTATGAACAAGAATAATATGTGATAGAATATTATTGACATAACAATTTTTTCAAATGCATGTTCATACTATAAACTTTTTTTAAACTTTTTCAGTAACGTTTAATCTGATAACTATCTGCTTGCTATCACACTCATAAGTAAAGTGTAAGTCATGTTTTCTGTATGTAAGGTATTTATAAAGAATATCGCCATTTTGGTCTACCTTTCCATGCTGTATTAGTCGCGTTTCGATTCATTGGGTTAGTGTACCTCGCCCTGCTTATATCCCTGACACGCCAAGAAATGCAGTAACAGAAAGATAGATCAAAATACCTAAGATGTCCAAAAAGGATCAAAAAATATCTGATTTAAACTATACAACAATGGCACGAGCGGGATCCGAACCCACGATCTTCGGCTTAATACGCAGCTGCTTTACGATTTGAGCTATCGTGACCTCGATCCACTCGGACACAAACTTCCCATCTCAACCGCAACTTTTGAGTATTCCCTCCTTTTTGCCATTTTTCAAATGTCGTGTAACCGGATTGGATTCTCGACGACATATGAAATTTTTATTTCAACTAAAAACATTAATTAATTGTAATATATTAACTGGCCAAGCGGACCACGTAATACAACAAAGCTTCACCACCTCATAGACGTCAAGAGGAAGTCTTACAATCTTAAGTTCCATTTAGTTGCAGTTTTTAGAATTATGATGACAATTGCTAATAATGGAAATTTATTTTTTTAAGTGTTTATTAATTTTAACCATTTATTTGGTAAAAATATGGTCCAACCCACACCGAACTGGACGAAAAGGAATTATTGATTATAACTTACGAAATTCGTTTTGGATCCTTTCCAAATAAATTTTAATAATCATATTGCAGCTGAAACCGGCCAGTTTGAAACTCTTCTAAATAAAAATTGATCCTTTGATCAGAAAAATAATTTGAAAATGACCACCAACCGGGGTGAAATCTAGTTCGATCTCGGATTTATCGGGCACGGCCCGTCTGTTGAACATGGATGTGTACGTGCTGCCGAGAACGAGACCCACTGAGGCGAAAAATCACCGTGGAGAATCTCAGCGAGCTTTGAAGCTTTTAAACCATGTAGGAACACCGGCACACGTATAGAGCCGTTGATAGTTTGCGATTTCCCCGTTTTGAAAACATATGTTCTAGCCGGAAATAGACTGACGAAACGAGGCCTCCACCCTGGATATTCCAGTCTCTATTAATAAAACGGGCCGTCTACTGTAAATTATGTCCGTTCTGTTAAAAGAGTCTGTAAACGAGGTTTGTTAATTATTTACGATAGTCCTTAACCGGAAGGATTATAAATATCCACAGATACTCGAGTAGAACGACGTGCTTATTAGTTTCGTAAAACCTTCTTTTAAATATAAGCAATGCTTATAATTTTCTATAACCTCCATGTTAGGCATCGCTGTTTGTAATCATTTTTATTTAATCTTTCCAGATCTTTGTCATTCTGAACCAGGCGGTTTAGACCTTGCACCACAAAAGCAAAAACAAAACTAAAACAGCACGTTAGTGTAATTATATTATTTGAAGCAATCCCTTACTATTTAATATATAATTAACTGTATAAAAATCTCAGATCTCAGTAATTACGGAATTAGTGAGTCGAGCCGCGTTTAACCTGTCAGAAATACGTTCGAACTGTAAATTGCTTTTGTGACTATAGAGGCTCATGTAGGCTTTATTAATTAAAAAACCCTTATTATCCCGGTTTTCAATTGTGAGTTTTGAAAATAAGAACAAAAGAGAAGAATGGTCCCTTTTTTTTTTTTTTGAATAGTATAATTATCCCAGATTATCTTCAATTTTCTAACTTTAATTATTCAGCTTGAATAGGTCATTTTTATAAGACGCGAGAATCCTGCAGTCTCATTCTTTTTATAATGTACAAGTTCTAAAACTTGACTATATTTTTCAAGTAAAATATAACAAAGGATATAAGAATTATTCAGTGTTATAAATTGTTTATGGTGTTCGATACTGTAGAGGTCCTTTTAACTCCCTGGGGCGTTGTTTTTGGAAAAAGAAATTGTAAAACTGTTGGCTTCAAACTCAGGGGCGCTGGATTCGAATCTTTATCTTACAGTGACGAGCGCCGTGTCAACGCCTAAACAGTTGCGGCCAGCGACGCCCCGACATGTTTTTCACAAATTGTTTCGAGTTTGTGCTTCCAGAAGCCAACCTTTTTGATTTGGATTTATTTGATCCATTGGTTGAGGCAACAAGTGTTCGGAGTCCTCATTTGTTTCTGTAGATCGTTAAGAAACGCCCTTCCCAGTTATTTCGTCATTTTCAGGTTCAAGTACATCGGATATGGGGAGGAAGCTAATAACACTTGTTAGAATTTTAATGAGGCTTCGAAAAGTCTTTTCGAATGTATTTTGCAAGGATATGATCGTATCTAGATTTCCCATCCTCCTCGAAATCAACATTACTCAAATCCAATTGTTTCTTCTGCTATCGTATCGTTTAAATTTTCCCTTAGCAAGACTGCAATGCTGTTGGCGGAAGAACCTGCGCAATTTCTCACTTACTATTTCTCTAGGGACAGGGTGTCCCGTGAACAGACCGTCAAGATTTCAATAGGTGTCATATTTGACTAAATAGCCCCTATCGTCCAAAGTCGGATTCTCAGATGTATTAAAGATATTTTACTTTTCAGGTTCTCTTCAACTTTCACAAGTTTATTTAAATGCATTTTTTTATAGTATGCATTTTTTTATAGTAATCTTAAGCAATCAAAAGAAAATCATTTAGTTGATAACCTTTTATGAGTTGGCAAAGTCCTTTTCTACTGTGTAAGACCAGTTATTTTTACGTTTCACGTTTAATTGCTTAAAAGTTAATTTCCCTTGTCCGCTCTCTTCGAGTATGCCTGGCAAAGATGGTGGTGAGTTTTGAATAATCGGTTGAATTTTTTTGAGCTTTCAAATTCTATCGAAAAAAAAATGGAATTTTTAGCAATTACTTTATGGTAGTATGAAGAATCATACACAAGAACGAAAAAATTTATATTCTATGTAATTTTAATTTTGTTTGCGTCAGGTTACAACATTAAATTTTAAAAATGAATCTCAAGATTATGTTATTTTGTTTTTGTTAGTTTGTTTACAAAAAAGTTTTGTTATTAAGTAGGATTAACATTTAAACATACGCGGTGTTTTGTGGAATAAAATGAAAGGTTGAAAAGTGAAATATTTTGAATAATACTGGGAATCACACTTTTGACTATAGGGACTTTTTAGTACAACTTGAAATGTAAGATAACCTCCTGAATATTGACGTCTGTTCACGGGGTGATATCTTGTATACATACATGTATTAATAATAAATAACTTGATTATTAACGCTATTTCATATAACTTTGTTTTTATTGTAGTGAGAAGAGTTTTGCAATTGCTGACCGTCCGACCATCGCCGGTCCAATTGTGAATATTTATACTTTAATAGCGGAAACCGCTCATAATGTTGTCTAATGATCCGATAGAGTCGGTTTTCTTCCTATGAGAATCTGGTTAATGATGCGGTTCTCCCCTTCCGTGAACCGGGCAGATCATCGAACAGCTTAAGGGATTCGACCTATCATTTTCCCCTTCCCACTTAGCACTCACGGTACCAAAAAAAAAAAAAAGCCGTGATGATTTGCCTTCGGCTCATATAACTAATAGTCAAAAGCCGAGCGGTGCTACAATTAATTTGAATTCAATTCTGGATCGAAGGAATGTTTTCGAGAGTGGATGAAATTTCACGGTAATTGTCTGTTTGGATTGCGTTTCTTGAACAAAGCCCAAGTTGAATATTTTGAATATTGATAAGTAATTACGGATTGATACCGGTATTTTAAGATGTGTACGTCTTTGGTTTCTCTTTCGTTTTACTTTTATTTCTTAATCTGTATTATTTATTAACATTCTCATTCTTTATAATCAGGCAAAATTATCATTTTTTACCATCATCACCACCGAGCGCCAAATCGAAAGAAAAATTAATTACCATAATGCTGTTTGTATATCTATGCAGTTCTTTAAATCCTTGAAATGAAAATGCTTATTAAAAACTTTAACTTTTAGTAAGAACTGCTTTTGAAATTATTTACAATTCTCCTCATTGTTATGAAGATGATGTCTTACTTCGCATTAGTGATTTAAGCTTGGGTGTTATAACACGCTGTTTCTGTGCATTCTGCATTTCTTACGTTGCCTGAGAGCCTGGTACTCATTTCGGCTGCATGCCATTTTCACTGAAGAATGAACAGGCGAGGAAGCCCAAAATGATTTTGAATAAAACGCTGTGAAGAAGAAACAAACAAACAAGCGAAAATAGAATATACCCATAAAAACGATTAGGGTTCATTCCATCCACTCGCAGACCGACCAACGTCAAAATAGTTAATAATTGTTTTAAAAAAATGCACAGAAAAGTTCTCACTATCGATAAGTTTCCACCAACGTCAGGATAACTTAGTAATTTGTTTTAAAAACAAGAAAAATAAGTGAAAATAATATAAAAAAAACTCATCAGTTCGTTTCATCCTCTTGCAGACCGATCAACGTCAAAAAAGATAGTAGTTTTATATTGACAATTATGGATATCTTCTTAAAGGTTATATTAAGTTCTCTATTCTCTTAGATATAATTTTTACATTTTAGCATGTTGCAATGGCATTCCTGGTACACGATCGGGTTGTGTGTCGTTGTTGAATAATTATTAAAAAAGTACTTTTTTACTATCCTTGATTTGCCTATTTTTCATAAACAGTCCTGTGTTTCTGTTAAGCTACACAAATTTGCTAGCCATTTTATTGCAACTATTTTTATTTAGTAGTTTGATTTTTCGATCGAACCCTCGCTGGTTTGGTCTATCAGCAGCGTTTTTACTTGTCGCCATCTGTTTTTAAATCTCTGTTCTCGAAAGGGACTCCTCAAAGCAGAAATCACCCAAAACATATAACTGAACATGGTTAGACTATTAAACCGCGGGTCAATAAAAGAGAAATGTCTAAAGCGTAAACGATATTTATCGACCGTTTATTAATAATATAATCGTTTTCAATCCAGATGTTTAAAAAATTAATAGGACAATTCTGAAGACTGAACGGAAACACCTACCTCGTGCTGCAAATGATGTTCTAAGGGGAATTCATTTTTCTCCAGTGAGAATAAAAATGAATCGCTTTAAATTAAGAACGCGTTAGCTCCTTGTTAGCCTGCCTCACGCTCTTCACCAAACGAATAGGATATTCCCGCTCTGTAATTGATATCCTTGCCGTCTGCCAGTCTTAGCAGGAGCTAATTATTACCGTTTGCTTTCGACGAGTCGAAATTTATACCGTCCGAACATTTATACCTGCGCTAGTTAAATAGAGCGGAGTAATTTAATAGAAACCACCGTGGTATGTGAGGTCGGTCATCGCACGTGCGGAATAATCTTCTATTGTAGGTGAACTCTATTTGACCAGTGGAGCGTGAACGCGTCGTGAGGGTCGTCTAGGATGAGTAATGGAAGTCTGCGTGTATCGTACAAAGAGATTGAAAAGAAAGAAAAAATAGATCCTTTTTCAACTCTGGAACCTCTTTGTCCTGGAAATTATCCACAATTGGAAATGGATTCCGGGCCGCACGCGGGATGAAATAAATATATCGGTGCCCCGAAAATCGAAGGGCAAGATGTTGCCTTGGAGAGAATCTAAGCTTTAATTGGCTTTTAACCTCTTTGAAACCTGAGGCGCAAGTTTTTCTGAGGCCTGTTTACAAAAAAACCGGTGCCGCCATTTATTGGCCATATTTACTATTTAAATACTGCTTTTTTGACGTAGAACAAAAGCGCCTAAATTTGTCTAGTTGGTTAGATTTTTGGCATATTAAAATATTTTGTCCCTTTTTTAATACAATATTACAAGACGATCAAGGATGATGCCAATTAGAAGGAAAACCACATTTGTCAAGGAATATATTGTCTATAATGAAATAAAAATAGTTAGTATTATACAAAAAGAAATCAGTGAGTTCCCTTTAGGAAAAATAAGACAGGCACACTTACAGACAATAAAAAGACCCTAACCATCCCTAACCATCGCCGTGGGTTAGTTGTTCTGTGCGTATACATCGATTGAGGTTAGTCAAACGCGTTTCGGCTTTGCGCCATCTTCAGTGGCCAACTGTCACCTGAACTTTAAAAATAATATGGTTTCGAGAAAAAATCAAATCCAATTTCAATTCAACCTTTTCACCTATTTTAAGGTCATTACTTTTAAATGATAGTAAATATTCAATGGGATACGGTAAACTTTTCATTGCATCTTTCTTCGTCAATAAACCATTTCTTGAGTCAGTCGTTTCACAATGATATGATTGATCTGTTATATTTATTCATTTTTAGCTGTTAATTTGGCTCTATTACTCATTTCTCTCTTAGAAAAATGTAAGGGATAAAACTCTTTGATTTAATCATCGCATTTCCTGGGGTATTTCAAGGTTTTTCGATATGATTTCAGATATCTAATAACCAATCTGAGATTTTATTTATTTAGGACAATCTTTATTTTCTGAAAGCTATTCATAAGAAACTATTTTTTAAGTATGCTTCGTAATTTGACTCCTGACTCCTTTTTACGACTGGTAAAATCTGTCGAAAGTTCTCGCCCAATAATAAAATTTTTCCAAGAAAATGCACTACCGTCATTAAAACCATCTCTAAATGTCCTATTCTATCTTATTTTAGTAGTTACTATAGTTTGGAGAATCATCGACGCTTTGACCGTCCACGTGACCACTTCAGAGTGACGCGTGAATAGATAAAATCTTCTTTACCTTATAAAGGCACAATTTTAAACAGATCTGGGCGTTACTTAATAAAAACCTTTTCCACCCTACTTAGATTTCACTTGAACAACAATTTAATGTAAAGATCAACATAAAATATCGGGAGACTAAGAATATCATCTGCCCTTCGAAATAATTGAGAAAATTAACTACACGAAAAACATGGTAGTGGTCTAGCTTGGGTCAGATCACACGCAGGTTTAACAGGAAATGAAAAACTAGATCTAGTGGTAAAAAAGGCTAATATTCAGGATGAAAGTGCATCTTTCGTGCTCCATTATAGTCCATTTTAGCAAATTAAAGAATAAATGCTATGCCATATGGGAGAAAAGATTCATCAGCTCGTGTAAAGGAAAAATTTTATAAAACCACTCATTCAAAATTCGGGTTATGCTGGTTCAAAGGTAGATTACTTGCTAAAGCTCTGAGCGAATCTATTTGTATGCTGCTTTTAAAGTACAAGATTTGCAAAGAATATCTATTCAGGGTAGATTTAGTTCGTTCGGATAGGTGCCATGTTTGCTTAGTGACAGAATCGGGCGAGCATATAATTATGACTTGTTCAAAATATCGCAAAGAAAGGAAGTTGTTTGATTCATTTGGAAAATACCTGGAACTCCTGTTCGATTATAAAACTATCTTAGGAGCTATGAACTTAGAAGTATACGGAGGAATAGTACAATATTTGAGAGAAATAAATCATGAAGTTTCCCAAGATCGCTTAAAATAATAGTAATAATAATAATAATATATGGCATGGTTATGGCTATTTGGACTATTGACAACAAAATGTAACGATCGCCCGACAAATTTGGTCCGTTTGTAATAGGCATGATCAATTTTGTAAAAGCCCAATTTAGTTTACTGCGGCAAGGGAAAAAAGGGCCTTTGCAACACAGGGCTGCTAACCGCGATGTAAAAGGGCGATAGATGGGAAGCGAGGAGGGCGTTCACCTTTTACGCTCATGGGGAAAAGCCCCCACAGAAGGATAACGAGTCCTTCGGGGGTGTGATAAACCCCGATGCATTTTTCGGTGCTGGTACAACACCCTCGTAGAAATCGATATTCTTCTCATGACAAAAGCCGATTAATCGAGGTGTACAAATTCGATTTCACTATGGACGGCGTCGAGAGATTAACGCTCCCTTTTTTTAAGCCTACGAGCTAAAGCGTGTCGTTGATATAAAAATCTGAAGATGAGTTACTTATACAGATGATGAGGTGCTGAGGAGTTTCTTTTGGGTGCATTTTATGGCGGGCTCTAGCCATTACGTTAATGTCCTTCTTGGATACCAAGAATGATCTAGTGCTCACAACAATGGTATGTTTTGTTCTTAAATCATTGTAGCCCCTGTTAAAGACAATACAGTATGAGTAGAAACATGAAACAAAAATTGGTCTTTTATTTGCATTTTTTTTTAGTTTAAGGTGTTCTTATTTGTGTATTTTTGATAGCGTATGTGTTTGTTTTAGTTTGTTGTTGTTGGTAGATTTGTTTGATCCTAAATTCGAATTCGAATATATATATAATAGCTGTTGTGAGTATGTATATCCATGAATGTTGATTTGTCTAAGATGTTCACGAATTTGTTTGTGAAATGGGGTTTTCAATATAAAAGTGTGCTATTTCTCTCTCTCTCTCTCTCTCTTTCTCCCTCTCCCTCTCTCCCTCCCTCTCTCTCTCTTTCTTTCCCTCTCTCCCTCCCTCTCTCTCTTTCCCTCCCTCTCCCTCGCCTCCCTCGCTGTCGATCTCTCTGATCTTGATTTTATTATCTATCGACTTTCGTAAGTCAAGTATATAAAGGGTATAAAGGGGCGGTGAGGGTAATGGGTGATATTAATTTCTTGTGTCATTCAAGCCTTATACCTTTAAGCTGCAATTAATCCACATTTGATGTTTTCTTTCCTACCTTTCACAATTACTAGGTAGATCAACCGTGCAACCAATGGTTTCATTCGGGGATAATAAAACGAGATGATCCGGACTGATTGGCTAAACGCCTGCGGATTTTCATTTCCGAATCCGTTGGAATTGCGCGGGTTTCGGCAGGCCCTGGAATCTTGAATAGGCAATCTAATAAGGAGTTATACACGCCTGGTTTAACATTCCGAAGAATAGTGGAAGCCCGTGTGACCGAACGGCAATTAAGTTTGAGAACTCGCGTTTCTATGTGGTGAACTATATGTAAATAATGGGGCCGTAATATTGTGGGAACTGGGTGGCAGCCACTAATTTGGGGTTGAATTAAACCAGTTCCTTTGTTATTTCAAATTAAGCCACGGCATGCTCAATTTTGCAACACCGTTCCGAAAAATGAAAATGTTTATGAGCGTTTAGGTGTGATTTTGACAATTAACGAAATCATGCGTTTCAAATTTATGTTCGAATGTAATTCAGATGAGATGATTTACGCTGAATCCCGAATATTGTGAGAAGTGAAGGATACTTGAAATTAACCGCTCACTCGAGGGTCGATACCTCATCGGGTAAGATAATCGGAAAAAATATGACAAAACAAAAATTTACCAAATACATATAATATATACCATTGCCTAAAAGTCCAGTATTCTAAAGGTTTATGCTTAATAAATTTTAATTTGTATATTTAAAACATACTTTTTTTAAATAATTTATTTGTAGTCCTTACATATTTGAACATATTACAAATGTAATCACAGTATGCTTTTTTTACACGGTGAGGCACTAAGTCAAATTCCACTGTTGCACCTGGTGAAAGCATGCCATGAAAAACAAGCAAATACTGGCCCTCAATGTGCGGGATTAAGAAGCAGGGAGGTCTCGAAGACATCGTCGATTAGGCGACGTGGCGCGTTCCCGGGGTGGAAATGTGTAGAGAAGATTCGAGCAGTAAGGTTAGGTTGGATCGAGTTGGAGGTTGCGGTGAAGCGTTTGGAATCGGGAACGGATCAGTTCGTTGTTCGATCGTTGCATAAGGTTAGTGATTTATAAGGAGCTTTGACGATTGGTTTAAGGAATTTTGATCGGAAGGATAAGATGCGCAGGATGTCGGGTGACTTGACAGAGGAGAGTACATCTTTCTTCATTCAGTCCCGTCATCCTTTTTTGGCCTCTATATTCGAGCTCAAGGTGTTCCTGGATGTTAGAGATAGCTTGGAAAAGATTCGAGTTAGAGAACTAAATTGCCGTGTGGTTCGCTTAGGCCGTTATCATGGTAAAGGGGAGATGGTAGTTCAGCAATATTGATAATTATTCAGAAATCTGGTGTGATGTAGGTTTCAGAAAAACATTTTCTTTATCGTGCTAACGTTCGATCTTTATTGAGATCATCTTCAGGGCTGAAAGTGTTTCTTCTGTATAATTGTGCCATTCTTACGTGTCGTGTTGAGAGAATACTGATAATACAAAGGATGGAACCTATAAAGCTCCCTTGTGAGACGCCGCCCTGTTTGTATCAATCTTCCCGAGAACTCGTTACTCTGAAGCAGTATTTAAAAATATAATGATTTGTAACTATTACAAAAATAAAAAGAACTATTTCACTTTTAATTCCCTTTAATACATAGTCGTATGCCTTCGACAATTGTTACTGAACAATTTTTTTTGTAAAACTTATTTTGCGCGAATGTAGCGAAATGTAAATTATTCTCATAATTAAAAATAGAGTTCCTAGCTCTATGCGTCTTAAAATATCAATTTATGTTTTAATGTTTTATTGCTTCTTGTTGTATTTTTCACATACTTCTTTACACATCTCATATGAATTACATAGAATAATCATTGGGCTACTTAACTCAAATTACTTGAGAGTTGAATGTTTTAAACGTTGAGATAATAATTATGCTCTGGAATATACCTTATTAAGACATTACCTTTCCAATTGGGTACACACACACACACACACACACACACACACACACACACACACACACACATATATATATATATATATATTCATTTGCACTTCATTTGCATAACCCTTGTTATGTCTCCTAATGATAAACTAAATAATGAAGAAACATGTCGGACTTCTTCACAGCAGGTGTATCGGATGTAAAGGGGATTATTCTCGGTACAAAAAGAGAACGTCAAGGAGATATTTTCCATTTGCTATCTCCCTTATCCCTAGTGTGTTTAGGCCGGGGTGGAGAGTTACAAATCACTCCAGAGACGTGTCTTCCCCACATCATGGAATGTTATCCTTCGCCCTCTGGATAATCAGACCGTAATGGACCCCAGGTATTAATACGTGTTGCTCGTTTCCATTTTTTTCTCTCGTGACCCTTTAGATTTTGATGGGTGATGCCTCTTAATAATCGCCCGTGGGTCATTATACCGGCCATGTTAGACAAGCTTAGGCTGCTCCTACGGTTGATCGCGTCCAAACCACCAAAACGATACGTCGAAAATAAAAAATACTCATAACCTCGAGCCCGGAGGTGTTTGATTGCCATGGATGCCTGGGCCTACAATCTTTCGTCATTAAAGATCAGCCAATTTCTTTTTATTGACACCCATGTGAATAAATGTGAGATCGAGACGGATAAATTAGAGCAAGAAATTACAACACGAATATATTTAATGGTCGCTCCGAGTAATCGGCGTCTCCATTCGACTGTGCCTTCAAATAAACTTGTTTCTCTCCTTGGGAAGCAGTTGGGTTTCTGTTGCATAATCTTTGTTTTCTTTTTGACTCGGAACTATGTGGAACTGGAAACGTGCTAATAACCGCCAATTATATAGGGGTACACAATCGATAATGAACCACCATTTTTCACTTCCATTTACAAGAGAATTCCTGTTTGAAATTGTAACAGCTACAGGAAAAAAGAAAGGATCACTGTAAGCACCTCGGGTGACCTCCGCAGTTGCACATCCCTGTAAAAATAAATAAATGATAAAATAATTGTATACTTTTAGATATTACAGCCACGCACTTTAACACCAGAAATTCGCACATTTTAACACTGAAATTTGATCCGTTTTGCCACTTGTTATGTCAAACGTCTTAACAATAAAATTCTCACATTTTAACAACGAAATTTAACAATAAAATAATTTGATACCTACTAATACGACACAGTCACACGTTTTGATACTGTGATTTGATCAATTTTGCCACTAAAAAGTCAAGCATTTTAACAATGAAATTAGATATCTTTTAACAGTACAAAATCACACATATCAACAATAAAATGTTATGCAATTTTGAAACTGACAATTAAAAAAATATGTATTTTTATAAGCATGAGCAGTTTGACTTGTATGTATAAAAATGAATAAATAAAACGCAATATATTATTAAATAAAATGTTAAATGTAATTGAAAAACCATGACAAAAATGATCTTGCATATGCGTTTTTTAATATTGCATCTACTTATGATTCCCTTTAACAACGTAAAAGAAAATATGAAATACGAATTTATAATTTGCACTTACAGTTCGTATTATGTTGTAGTAGTAACAATAAACCTTGGGATATGACAATGTATAAGCGTGCCATTATACAATTTTAAAAAATTAGATTAATTTTTAAAAAATCAGAATAAATAATATCGAATATCATCCTCAAATTAACCAAGTACAGACTGGTTTCATATAGAATTACAATTGCCCATTTTATGAGTACAAATTCAGCAAGTTTCGATGTGCTGGTTGCTCTGCTGCTTGACTTCCCTGCTGTTATGCTGTGTGCGATAGGTCCTCTGAGACTTTTGCAAATCAGATACACGGTACCGGAAAACAGTGGTGGTCGGTGGCCGTCGGAGGATCTGATTCGACGACGACGTGGTGCAATGTGACAGAGGTAGGCATGCGAGGCCCGAGCCGGGAATTCAAGCCAATTTTCATGTTTTAAAATCTTGTGTGTAGTTCAACTGGTTCAATATAATTAATATAATTAGAGAAAGTAGGTTGGTATGTTTATTTTAAAGACACAGATGTCCAAGTGTTTTCCTTAATTAAATTAATTGTTAGTTACTTACAAATATAATTTATAAATTAAAAAAAACCATGTAATTTTGTGTTATTTGATTCTCATAATTGACACCCACCGTCAGTGGGTTCGATTCCTGGAGTTGTCCTTGGTCTTCTTTCTTTCTAAATTGGAAGTCAACACGTATTGTAAAATTGACAGCCATTTCCCTAATCATTTTTTAAATAATTAAGTGAATGTAAGAATGTTTTGTTTATTATGATACATAATTCATTAAAGGAACTTCATAATAAATAAAATATGCTAACAAGTTTAAATGGGCTAAACACCAATGATTATTATCCTCCAAAAAGTATTCTTCTTATTTGACAAGAAAAATTTACTCTATGTAATGTATTTTCTCTTTTTACCAGCTTGAGTACACTAAATATGTACTTCTAATATAAAATTCAAAGGGTAAACATTGCTCGAATTAATTATCCGCTACACACTTTATAAACGAGGATATTTCAACTACGTGGTTATATGAAACCACAGAGTGCCGATATTTTTGAAAACAAAAGCCTCTTTATAAGTAAGTCGGTTCAAATGGCAGGGCCGCTGGATTCGACCCGGGACCTTTACCTTAGTTCACGCATGTTTATTAAGCTAGATTTATATTTAGTTTGTGCATTGTTCTGTATTTAGTAGGATCTAAAATTATTTTGAGTGTTGACATAATAATTTTCTTTTTTTAATATTTTAATTTAGAAAAAAGAATGCAGTTGTCACATTAAAAATGCAACTTTACGAATTGGTACGGGCGTTGTTTTGCTTCCACAGATGAAATCGTTAATAGCAGAGAGAAATATGCAGCTTGCATCCAATTAAAGTTCGTCGAACTGCATGGCGTATCAATTTCACGGGAAAAATCACGGTTTCGAAGCGGATCACTTCGACGAGAATAAGACATGAAGGTTTGATAGGGAAGAGAAACCGGTTCTCCGGATTGATACCATTCAGCCGAGTACGAGTACGCTTCACGTTTACAGGACCCGTTTTCCCCTCATTTGGTCCCTTTATCGAACGGCAGCCACGTCCCATAGGCTGTCAGACGACAGGAATCGGCCAGCATGTTTACTGGCGGTGTCCTCTCTTTTTCTAAATTCAGACGTTACAATTTTAGGATGCCAGCTACTTCAAGAAGCGGCCTTCTTTTGCCAGCCGCGGCAGATTGACAACTTTTTTTTCACTTAAGGCATTTCTCTTTGACATCGTCTCATTATAATTTCAGCCACCTTGAGACAACCGGCTGTAATAAGAGGTATTATCTTTTTATACGGAAATCTACGGGGCGGGGATTAACTAAATGTTACATCCGAATAATTATCGCCTATATTCGTGCGTAGTATTTAGGTTGTTTCATTTGCCGCTGTGAAACGTTCAATAATTGAAACCATTATGAAAGTATAAGTTTTTGGCCGATTGTAAGACTAAACCTAAAGCTAATCATACTTTATCCACAAATTATTTTTTCACTCTTTGGAACTGCCATACATTTAATTTTCTAAGTGTAATTCCTAAAACCTATTTATTATCAATGGATATATTTTTTTCAACAGGGGTTTTATTCCGTCTATGCCCATACTGCGGTTCGCCGACCCTCTCCTCGGGGATCGAGGCAAACTTGAAGAAAAATTAATTTTACAAAAATAATGTAGAGTAAATGAGTAGAATTTAAAAAAATCGCGGTTATTGAAGTCATGACTTCGCAATATATCACAATATGTGAAGCCTTCACCATCCATTGAGAATGAAATGGCGTTTCTCCATTTACGTTTTAAGTTTCATCTGGTTAATGGATCACAATGTCAAATTGGCCAACGTTTTCCTTGATGAAAAATGGCAATTTGTACTGACATATCAGATATTTCTATTAAAAATAATGAGATAAGTCCTTCCTTTCAAGGGAAGAGCATCATCTTTTCTACAAAGGAGCACCTTCAAAAAATCCAGTTTTGGGTTTAACCTGTTGAAAAGAAGGAGATGCTGTTTTCCAGTGTTTATGGATTTTTTAAACAACAACTGGAGCTTGCGATCATTGATGCGGTCGATTGATGAAAAATGGAACACCTTCCAGCCTTTGAGCATTACTTCTCAACTGCTCGAGATATAATGCTGCAAGACCATGATGGGTGGTCAAACCGTTTTCTGTTTCGACTAAGTGTATTCAACTGTATTCGAAATTTGTTTTGACGTCAGACCCCACCTTGAAATCTCTTTCGATTCCGATATTTACCCCCATTTTTGACTCCGACTGTAAAATAAAAATTGTTGTGAAAGCTTACCTTACCTATGCGAATCCCGATTTTCTATTTACATAGCCACCAAAGCTAAATACCGAAACCGATGTCCGTCTTCAGCTATCAAAAATGAAAACCAACATATCCAAATTGTGCTGGCTAAAACAACTTACCTCTTCCCATTAATTCGATAAACATTCTTGTTCAAATTATTACTTTTGAAATTGGCTCGAGTTTTACGTAACTACTGATTGCGTTCTGGCCAACTGATTTTTTTTTGTTCCGGGTTTAGGGCATAGAACTAAGCATGTTAATCTAATACTTTACTCTCTCTCTCTCTCTCTCTCTCTCTCTCTCTCTCTCTCTCTC
>CM077099.1:38811143-38835039 GCA_039619505.1 Cimex hemipterus
TCTCTCTCTCTCTCTCTCTCTCTCTCTCTCTCTCTCTCTCTCTCTGTATATATGACTAATTATCTATGAAAGCCAGTTAGTCGTATATATACAGCCTCATATAAAATAAGACAGCGGTAATTAAAAAAAAGAATTTTTTGACAAATCCATTGACTACTTTCATGACATGTTGACATTACTAATTTGAGCGCCAGATTGATGTGGTTACAGACATAAAATAAATTGGTGCTCAAAAATGCTTATAGTGTGTGGTGTTTTGGGCACTCTCAAGACGACCCACAATTACACAGACAACAAACTGAGCACTGAAAATGAAGTCAATAAAGATCGAAACGTTGGCATGGTAAAGACAACGTTTTTCTAAACGTCACACCAGATCGCATCTCACGATCTTCAAATAAGAGTATCAAATCAATTAATTGGTCGTTGTTTGTCGGAGCTTGTCCGAGATGTTGGTGGTGGGATACTGAATTTCCATCGAATGATACCCTTTAGCAGACAAACAGACAGATAGAGACAGGAGTCGAAAGGGAGTAGTGAGTGGATTTGGTCGTTTGTTGTTTGTGCTTTCCTCACTCAATACGAAAATATGATTCGTTATTCGGTAACGCGTATTCTCATTCATCCTGCTTCCTACCTCACACAAATCCATACAATTAACGGTTTTTGCCTTTCATAGTACGTTCATTCCATTTAAAGATCTTAGGGCTTACAGAAATAATACCGTTAATGGACCGTTTCTCTTAGGTGTGAAGCTATCTATGTTGTTCTATCTTTTTTCAAGTTATTCCGGGGCCAATTAGATCCCGCTGGTGAATATCTCATATCCTTCGGCCAATATTTTTTCTACAGCATGTGTGTTCATCGGTTAATGATCATGTTAATCATCGGTCCCAATATGTTGGAGTGGGATTCCATCCGTTATTATTTAATTGGTAAAGTAGATAGCTGGTTCGCGTGACCGCCGGACGAACGGCAAACCAACAGTCGGACGGACACCTTCCCCCGTTATTCTTATTCACACGAAACAGTTAATTGCAGGGGTGAGAAACGGCAACGTTTGCTCTTTTACCCCCTTCAAAATTAGATAATTCAACAGCTGTCACGCCGGCGACTATTACAGACTTATTAACACAGTCCCGTTTCTACTAATTCCTTGTCGGTGACTTCTACTAAGCTCAGTACTGGACTGGTTATTTTTATCAAATTGATGCCTCCTGGTGTGTGTGCTCTGTGCAAATAACGGTGATGATTTTTGATTGTTGTTGATCAAACATTACGTAAGGTGATACAATGTACAATCATTGTTACTCAAGGAAAATATAATATTGTATACAATCGACCTCTCTGATACTTCATAACACAGAACAATGTCTATTGTTTTTCTTGTTGGTTGGCACATCAGAGGATAGTTGAATAATGATCGTATTGTATTGGGGTGCTCTTTTAGCGAAATGATAGCGGCTCGGATAGCAATATTAATCTAAAATACTCACGAGATAATGTGTGGAATAGTCAAATCCAGGCATTGAAACGATTGCTGACCGTTCAACGTGTGCAAATTTCCGGTAGAAATCTTCGGTTTTATTTTGCTATCAACCAAGAACTATTTAAAGCAAAATTTCTATGATTTATCTGAAGAACTGTAGGATTATGGAAAAAATGTGATATATAAATATAGAAAATGCATAGTTGGACGTGTCAGATTTTGCTCTGCCTATCATAGCCTGAAAAGGGGAAAAATTTAATGAACAATCTCAATATATTTTGAAGTTTCTTATTACGTTGGCGGTGGTTTCGTATTTGTGCCTCACACTTTCATCCCTGACTACGTGTGAAGGCGAGAAGCCGAACGCATCTGGCAAGGCCAAACAGTGATAATAGTCTCGGACACGAACTATAGATTAATCACTTCACACTGATATAGTTATACCGTTTTCTTTCCCTTGTTCTTAAATGAAGTTAGTCAAATTATAAAATTTTGAAAACATACCCATATATGTATTCGTTTTTTTGCAAGATCGGTTTAATTTGAGGTATATTTAGTGAATTAGACAATCCAAGTTCAACAGATGAAGAATTACATTTAATCGCTAACTTCTCAGAGTAAAGTTTAAACTTGGAGGGAGAGCGAAGTAGTAAAAATTATGCAAACATACCGTATTTAATATTTATTATTATTATTTTATTTATTTTTTTACGAGGGTTCGCATCAGCAGAGGCCATATAAACCCTCAGGGTGCCGGTGTTTTTGAAAAAAACAAAAAAAACATTTGTAAGTATGTCGGGTTCCAATGCAGAGCCGCGGGATTCGAACCCGGGACCTTTACTTTACAGTGATGAGCGCCGTGTTAACGTCTAAACAGTTGCGGCTACTGGCGCCCCCATTTATTTTAGTATTTTGGTTTTTCCTGCCTCATGTATTCTGGATTAATAGAATTGGTTCGTTGTTTTTAAATTGAAACACGTCATTCCTTTCAAACTTTTCATCTTTCATTTGCTTAAGTATGCGTGCAATCTGATCAGCAATCAGCACTTTACTGCACAACCTTTACAAAAGTGTCACATTCGATCATGTTTTCTGATTAACAAAGTAAATTTGAATTGAATAATTATAAGTTTTATTAAGTAAGCAGGAATTATTGTTGTTATACTGTTCGTATTTGTGTTTGTATAACATTTTGCTGAACTGCTTCGTCGAATTTGAACGTTTTGGCGTGATAAGAATCGTGAGTGTTCAAAGTTAATTGTTCAGTTTTACAATGAAAATCCATCGTAATTTCCCTCTTTTGTAGTTCAAGTCGATATCGGGCTCAGTTCGGACCCTAAGAGTTTTAATATTTTGAGCCGGCCCAATGGCAATATCCATTATTGGATGGGGGGGGGGGTCTTTCCCTTAGTGTTTTCCTGTACGTTCTTTATTAAAGCCGCAGCGCTGTGGACTGAAAAAGCTTCTTTTTCTCACTTTAAGAAAATATCCTTCGGTCCTTTTGTAGCTGTGTGTTTCTTTATTTGGTCTATCCTGGATTATTTTATATCAAACTTCGTTTTCCTTCTTCCAGAAAATTTTTTTCTGACACCATTCAGGTTTTAAATTGTTAATAGTTTTGTGCAAACCTTTTTTTCATATTTGTCTAAACTAAACCTCTCTTTCTTAATTGTCTTAGATAATAATTTGCTTTCTGTGGGCCTGAGATTTATAACCATTGTTTAAATTATACAAATACATGTAGACATTTTCAAAATTAGCAAGTCGTCAACTAATAAAAGTACCTTCAGCACCTTGTTCCTCTCAATTTATTGTGTGATTTATAGTAGTGATTTATAGTAAGATAATGCGATGGGCCGTACGTTTACCTTCTCAGGAAGACGGTTGTTGTTGTAATGCTCACCGTGACCTTATTTTGGTGCAGTTTACCCTTGTATGTTGTAATAGGAAGTTCATTCGACTTTCTCCTTGATCCCTATCTGTTTGTCTTGTTACACAGGACCATATCGCCAATCGAAATTACTGAAAGGAGGAATTCAAAATTTCATATATCATGTTCATTGTTTGCTTATATGACAAATAGTGTCACCATGTATTTTATTTTATTTTTTTATATCGTTATGTTTATAATTAATATATTTATTATCCTTATGAAAATATATTAATATATAATTTTTTTTCCAGGTGAGCGAAGAATTTTTGAAGTTCAGTTACAGTGCATGTGTAATTATAGTAAGTACTTCATTAACTTTGAAAAAATGAACCGAACAGTTAATAATATAAAAAATATAGTTGGTGGTATTTTTAAAAAAAGATTTGCATCTCCTTCCAAGCGGTCGGATAACGGGGCATGCCGTAGACTGCGGCAGCCTTGCCGGATCTTCGGTGACAAACGATGACTGTTTGTCGAGTTCCATTGGAACGTTCCGTTACTCCTGTCAACGTTGATACCAGTGTATTTGTCCCGGGTTTAGCCTAAAGGGGTCCGTTTAGTTTCGTAGGCGCCCTCCTGGATTTTTTGGGGATGGTTCGAAATGGGGATCTCGTTGGACCGCATTTCTAAAATGGCAATGCTGTTTTTGCTGTGTCGTGGAATTTAAAGGAAGTTATGTTGTCAAAAAAGGTCGGCAATATGAACAACGTCGTATCTCACCAGGAATAATAATTCTTTTGGAGACGGTTCTACCTTCTTTTAGGCACAGACCGTTAGTAATTTTATAATTACAACGACGGGCGCGTCGGTGGTCGCAACGATTTAGGCGTTAACACGATGCTCATCACTGTAAGGTGGACAAAGAGACATGATTACAAATGGGCTTATTTCAAAAATACCGGCACCCCGACGGTTGATATGACCTCTGCTGTTGTGAACCCTCGTAAAACAAAACAAAAAAAAAAAAAAAAAAAATACAAGGTGTTTCCGTTAGCAATTTAACATCATCCAGGAGCATGTTTAAAACTGGGATTTTTAAAATGAAATACAGTGTTTTTTTATTCCATAAAATATGTGTTAAAATCACTTTTTTTAAATTTCATACTACCTTGTAGTTTTATTTATTTTAATTATGGCATCACGTCAAATGTTTATTCGGAACCTCGGTTGACCTAGATTGAGACTCTTCCCAGTTATTTTTATTCTCATAACCCTTATAACATGCCAAGTATGCAGGGGAGTAATTTATTATATAATAGTATTATATTATATAATAAAAAATACACTAAGGCTGAAAGGCGAAAGATGTTAAAATTACAGAAAATGAATGTCAACCATTACTACTGTTTTACGTTTACAGATGAGTACAATGAAATTTTTTTTAATTATATTTGAAATTATCAGATGTATTAATTACAATTACTAATTTTGTGTGGTGTTTACTGTTTTTTCTTTAACGTGCCAATGTTTCGATCTTTATTGAGATCATCTTCAAGGCTCACCTTGTTTGTTTTGCCCACCACTGGCACACTCAACACGACAGACAAGAATGACGCATCTACACGGAAAACCAACACTTCGAGCCCTGAAGATGATCTCAATAAAAATCGAAACGTGACACGATAAAGAAAATGTTTTTCTAAAACCTACATCACACCAGACCGCATCTCATGATCTCCGAGTAAGCGTTAACAATTTTAATTAACTTTTTGTATCTGTCAAGTACACAAGTATGCTGACTTAATCTGAAGTATATTATATATATATATATAGATATATATGTGTGTGCGCGTGTGTGCGTGCGTGTGTGTGTGTGTGTTAATGTGTTTCAGCACGTCACATCCATCCAAGAAATTATTTTTGTTTTGCTTTGCGATAATTGTTAAACAGTAAAAGTACAAATGATGAAAGATCAAAGGCTAATCCCGATCAACCAATTTGTACAAACTAGCATTTAAGTTTTATCCAGAGTAGTTTCAATTTATTTTCTAACAGGTTTATACAATATCATATTAAGACACGGCTAATCGGCCAAAATCGAGTCACGTTTAATCAAATGATTCAATATTTATAATTTGATTTGTTCCCTGGGTTAAAATTTAGCTGAGAAAAACGTTAAAGAAATAATGTCGAAGAAATAAGTAACTGTAATACAGTTAAATGACAACAGGCCGAATAAAGAACGTAGATAGACCTGGGACAACTTCTCTAGACAAGATTATACTTCATAAATTCATACTTTCTTCTACATTTAAACTGTTTGAACGAATAGATTAACAAGCAGCTCTGAAATGAAACGGTACTAAATAACAGACAAAATACTATAAAAAATAATAATAAAGTTTCATGGATGGGCTAATGTGCTATGTCCGTTATCGAGGCGCCCGATTAGGGTTTCCCACACTACCGGTTCTGGGTTCGAATCCGTGCATAGCCAATGAATTTTTAATAGTTTCAAAAGATGTTACCAAGTGCTTTGCCCCAACGTCCGCGAGACCAAACGGGTGCAGATTTAGAAGAAAAGCCCTTTACACGTACATACGTAACTTGTAGAAGTAAAAGTAATAATAACTCGAACGCAAAATATTTTCATATTGGCCTATGTATGCATTAAGCAAATTAACGAAATGTTATTTTAAGCATATTGTATGATGAATACTACAATTTTTTCCCATTTTGGACCATTTTTATTTTGACATTTTGAAGGCGCGATTGTTTTTTAAATAATACGATGCATGAGTTAATGGTTTTTATTATTTCGAATAACACATCTTCAAAAATAGGCCTAACAAACGGCTTAATAAGTGTAATGTTAAATGCGTGGTTATAGATTTACAGTGAGAATAATGGCCTTAAAGACCCAAGAGGCTGTTATAATTAAAATACAGTCAAAAAGTAGTTTTGTGGTGCCCCTTATGCTGAGAAAGGTTGCTCGATGTTTCCCACATAATAGAGTCTGTCATGTATTGGGTCCATGTAGAGAGCGTGTAGGCATGCCGCCCGATTTAAGAAGAGTTCTTGAACACGGTAGCGAGTTTCAGAGTCCCCTGTTCCGCTTTTTACATGAATTGGAATTTTTTTATTGTATAAAGCCTTCAAAACATGTGTTCTGCGTTTCTCTGTTTTGTATGAGTGAGGGTATTTATTAGAGTGAGTGGGGAAGGGGCTGATGGCGAATAGCAACCCCATCGCCCCTCGGGCTGTGTGCATGGCTTGGTTCGGCGGAATATCTATAAAAGTACCCCATAGACCCCAGTTAGATTAGTTTGTTATTGTGTTGAGCTTGATAGAAAATTGAGTATTCCATCCATCAAATAGAATAAATGCAATATGCAATATTGGTATCGTATATATTGGTGTAATTGTATAGCGAGTGTGTAACGGTATTGTGTTAGTGGTTCGGCTGAAATGACCAAGCTGTCGGATGCCCATGTCAAAAAAAAAACAAAAAAAAAACGAAAAAAGTAGGTTTGTAAAAGACTCATGAATGACTGACTACAGCTAACGTAGTGAGAATATGCTGATTCGAGTAGGTTTTGATTTGTTAATTTTTTTTTTTAATTTTATTAATAATTCACAACACACTACAATCTAGTACAAGTGAAATCATCTTTTTCCATCTGTGCACTTATAACACTTTATTATAAATATTTTTTTTTAAAAGTTGGCATGGGCGAATATTTTTATACGTAAACAATTTTATTTAATTATATATTTACCTATCAGCTTTAAATTAATTGATGACAACTGACTTGTGCCAACCCATGACTCATTTAATTTGTAGCAAACTGGTGTAAATAAACACTGTTATAAAAGTGCTATTTTAAATTTTGATACGTCGTAGACATGTTATTTATACCGTTATGCTTAACTGGCAAAATACCAAAAACCAGAATTAGATAAGGCTTTTTTCTATTAAAATTTGTTTACGTCTGGCATATCACCTGAGTTTATTATTAATAAAACTGCAGTCAACAAATTCTTACGTCTTAAGTGAACACTACAAGCAATATTAGGATGACGAGTATGTACAGTATGTATTTTATTTAACAGATGTCTCGTATGCAAACCTGCTTCTTATTTTGTTTTCTTAAATCGAGCTTCAGAGAAAAAAATGTTTTAAAAATTATCTACCTGAAAAATGTAAAGCTCGGAGTTTGCTGGAGTTATGTATTTTTAACTTAAAAATGCAAACAAATAAGCATGCCAATAAAAAGGCAAGCTGTTCACTATATTTTCTACAAAACTAGCATTATTTTAAATATTTTTGTACAATAGAAATTCGTGTATTTCAGAATTGGGGTGAAAAGAATGAGTATAAAAAATTGGGTAACCACATGCGACTACATTATGGCTTTCTTTGGTGTGGTTAACATGTGTTGACCGCATAACAATTTCCTTATATCATTCATCGGATGAAAGTCCTTCTTTTTTCTGCATAAAAAACTGGTTTAATTGATTACATATTTTTTATGTGAATAACAATTAAATGTATCCAAAATATAAATACCAGTTTTAATTTGGTGTTTGATGTAGAGCCGAAGAAGAAAGTTGTCAGATGTTAAAATTGGAAATTGGGACCTCACGTATTAATAAAATTGGCGGACTAATAATCTTTAATAAAAGTCGTTTGTTGACAATCAAGCCGTGGGAATTTCTGAGAAATAAAATCCGCGAGTGATTTCACCCCCGTTTTAGGCTTTTCTCCCGGCTGAGAAGCGGCCCTATCTGTATTACATCTGGTCGACCGGTCTTAGTTGTCCAGTGTTTCATCCGAGTCAATGAGCGAGGGCTTAACGGGACTTTTATTTTGCAACTTGAGCCACTCGGACCAGCGGGATCAAGATTGACCCGGAGAAATCCCGGGAGCCGCTTGGTGATGTCTCGCTGAAAATTAGGTCAAGGGGGAGTCATTGTAAAAAAAACCAAATGAGTTTCAAATTAACTCTTTTATGACTAATTAAACAATTCCCGAATGTGAAAATAAAAGTAATAAAGATAGTAAATCATGTTGTTACCAGGCCTTTTTTCTTAATTGGCCCATTTTAAGTAATTTCATATCAATCCCCAATCATAAAATATTCTCATGGAGACTCCGGTTAAGCCGTACTCAGTCTACTCCTGTTCGTCGCCTTGTGGACAAAGTTAAAATTGAACTTGTCATCCTCAAGATTAATGAACGAGGACGGTGCCGCGTGACTGATTTTTCGGGTATGCCTGTTTAGAACTTGTCAGATATCTAGACATGTTCTAATTTTTAATTGCAACATAAACGTTTGGTTGACTTTCCACCCTACTTGTGAGGTAGAGTTGAGTTGCCCAACGCTAATTTCGAAAAACGTGCAAAAAGGTCAAATTCATATTTTGACACGCCTCTGCAGCTGTCATCATTGAATTCTGTATTTTTCAAAACAGGACAAATGATTATACGGGCAACTGATTTCTTAAGATGCAATATTTTCGATTAATCCGGACCTCTGAAAGGCCTGGATGAAAAAAACAAATTCGGTTATTCAATCTGCCAAGATTTCGACCTATTTTATTAACGTCATCATCGGGCGAAACAATTTTAAAAACGTCTACAACAGCTCATAATTAAATTTTTAATAGACGGTTTCAAATTTCTTTGAATATAAACTCAGCTTTAACATTGGCAAAGATTTTTGCAGTGCAATAGTGTTACAGTCCCTGGAAATGATGTCCTTTGGAAAATAGATCGAAAGGTTAGCAGGTAAGAATGAATTTGTTTTTCATCCGTACCGTACAGAGATCCCGATAGATCGTGAATAAAAAAATGATCGATACATCTTACACTTTAAATATTTACGATTATCCCGGTTTATCACGAGGATTATTATTTTCTATTTGTTTTTATTAGAAATACAAACTGTGTTAGTGATTATAAAGGGAAAGGACAGAAAAGTAAACAAATTGCTTAATTTTTAAATATATAAATGGTCGTAATAACTATTGAGCTCTTGAAAATGTCATCCTCCCTCACATACAAAACAGTAAGGAGAATAAGTATATGCAAGAACTTCTTGACTTAGGGAAGCAGTAGCGCATTAAACGGTTATGAACTGGTTGGTAGGCAGAGCTAGCTCGTCCACCTGACTGGGAACCGGTTGGTTTTTTCTTTTCTCTCTCGTCTGTGACTCCATGGACTGGTACCCGGTACTTCTTTTGTTCACGCTCTCAAACATCGGGATAATCTACTTGCGTTCCAGAAACTCCAGAACACCTCCAGTTCGTCCTTTGAGAACGATTTGCCTGTGAAAATTCAAGATTTGGCGAGATTTTTGCTTAGCTTGTATCTTCAGATTTAAAAAAAAGTATTGTAATGCTAAACGAGAATTAAAAGTTTACTAAATAGTTGTTAGAAATATGCGTGAGCTGTTTCGGATATTTGGGTATGGCCCAGTATGTGAAGCACGATGTAACCGTTTCGTGTATCCCGGATTATCGGATTCGCCCAGAATTATGTGATCCATTTCACTTCCTTGGGTGTATTCCTCTTTTATTTGCACTTTAGAATGAAAATTATCAATTATCAAGTAGTTCACATGTTGGTTTTGAAAGTGGATCATTTTATTAACCTCCTCCTTTTCAGGTGAAATCTTTGGAGTTTAAATATTCTATGTACGTTTCTGGCTCGTGCCTGTAAGATGAGGATCAGTTTCCCTTCTCATATCCGGCGGCCCTAAGCCGAAACCGGTTCGCTCCGACAATAGACGATTCTCCCTTACCGACAACCCCCATTTGTTTGTTCCGAGCAGGTGTTACACCCTCGTGTCTGAGCGGAACAAGTTGAAAATGCCGTCCTTTCAACCGAATTTTAACGTTTTTGTTTGGGGGTAGATCCCACGGGGACATCGTATTTTACAGTAATGTTCAACATATGGAACAATAGAGAGAGAAAAGGTCGACAGAAGGGCTGGCGAACTGGGAGGACAAGCCAACAAGCTTTTCTAGGACGGGGCGGGAAAACGTCTTTTATTTATGGTGCCATTTCCCGGCTTGGAATGAAATGAAATTTTCATCTTTACATGCTTAACTCCTCTTCATAGCCAAACAACAAAATCTCCTACAGAAAGAATAGACGGGCAGGAGACCGACCATCAATTTTTGCCAATTTGTCCTATTAGATTTTTAGTTTGTTAGTTGTAAGATGAAGATAAGATACTTCAGTTTTTGTTTTCTGTTACAATAATGATCGGCGTCGGTGGCCGCGAGGTTTCGTCTTTGACACGGCGCTCATCACTGTCAAGGTCCCGGGTTCGAATCCAGCGGCCCTGCATTCGAACCCGACATACTTACATATGGACTTTTTTTCAAAAACACCAGCACCCTGAAGGTTTATATCTGCTGTTGCGAACCCTCGTAAAAAAAATTATATTATAAAAAAGGTAAAACTAATTTAATATAATTTTTGTATTCAATTTAAAACTCTCACCCTACATGCTACGATCGTTCCCAGTTATGACAGAATCAATCTTTTTTTTTTCAACCAAGATTTTGATATATTTTATCTTTGCTCTGGTGAATTTATTGTTTGTATTTTTTCGCAGTTTGTTCTGGGTGTTCGCGAGATATTTGAATCACAATGTTAAATTAAAGCTTATTCGAGGAATTTTCCATAGGTGAACTGGCTTCATTTATTCTTAAATATTTTTAACGTACGTATTTTATATTTTTTGGGTGTTACGGTTAATGGGTAGACACGGCGCTCATCATTTTATTATTTAAAAACATCATCACTATATTGTAAAAGGTCTCAGGTTCGAATCCAGCGGCCCTGGATCAACATACTTCCAAATGGGTTTAAAATATATATATATATATAAATAATAATAATAATAATAATAAATTTGGAGGTTTAAGAGAAGTTTAATTTTATTGTTTAGTTAAGGTTTTTAGTTGAGATTAAAAAAGAAATCAGTGTCATGAACGGGATTTGAACCCACGACCTTCGGCTTTATACACCGCTACTCTACCACTTGAGCTATTCATATGGTTGGTGAAGCGGACCATTAAAATAGTGAATATTATTTAGTTTATCAGAGTAAGAATATTTACCTACTTACTATTGTATTGATTTTTATCAATTATTAACCTTGAATTTTTGGAATACCTTTTTGTGTTTTTTACTTTTAGTTTGTAGTGTGGTTGTTGAATGGTATATTTACTTATAATTTACCGCTTTTTAGCATATGCATAATTCATGATTTGTAGTCTGGGAATAATTTAAAAAAAATCTGCTGAAGAGCATAATATCATGATGTCAACCTATCTTCAATTGTTCTGACCAGATCGGTTTGGTTCAAGCTGCCTAGAAAATTTTCAATGTTTGTCCGTTCTTATGTTATTCCAATGTCATCCTGTTTGGTTTATTCCGTACATACCTCGGCATTCTTTTTATAATTCGATCCTAAATCCTCGAAATATGCAAATTCTTTCTTCAGAGCAAATCCACTGACGGGATAATAACAGGGCCAAAACTAGACTGGAATAATGCGATATCGGCCCCTTTTAAGCGCATGCATAATGCAGCTACGTGAATTGTATACTTTCGGCGATTTTCGATTGCCGCAGGTCCTTTGTTGGTTCAATTAATTAATCAGCCGGACTCAGTCATTAAGAGCGCTCCGAATGGTTCATACACATTCTAATCTGAGCTCATCAACAAATATTTGTATATATTAGTTATACATATATTAAGTTATTTATTAGTTATATATTTAAAAATATGTATATATAATAAGTTCTGGAAAATCCCCCTCACCACAGCCGGTATTCGAATCCGACGATTATCAATTCGTGGTTTCATTGTCTTGAGGATGGAAACTGACCACGGGATGTAATAAATTATGCCTTTGATTAATCGCTTTTAGCACTGAATGAAAAATGGCCTTCCGAGGGTCTCGGTAGCTTCGTCTCCATGATTAAAATGTAAAAAATTCTTAATTAACCACAATTCTGTTGTTCGTGTCGAAGATGGGTAAAAATTATACGTCTCAGGAAGAAAACGTTGATAAAGATCATTCCAGCCGGAGTTAATTTTTTCATCACTTTAAAATTATGCCAGAGTCAACCAGTAGAAGTTTCAAGAATAAAAGCCAGTTTTCTTGTCTCGGCATCATCGGTAGGAATCAAATCAAACACTAAAGGCATGGAATAAAGCGGGTGGGGCAGAAGTGAAAGTGAAACGATAAGTTTTGTTTCAGCACCTAAAATTCAAGGTTCAAAAGGCAAGAATGTAGGAAAGACCTTCTTTTCTTACATACATGAAAGGAGAACTAGATTTATTGCTGTGTATATCCGTTTGTTTAACCTTACGACAAGCCTTGCACAATAATCTTTAGTTCTGCAATACTGGTGTTCAACGGATATTTAAGTTTTTCTCGACATGTAAAAAATGTGAATTTCCTCTCAGGCAGACATAAAATTGTTATAGCACATTCGTGCTGACATAAAAAACACAATTAGACGTTCACGTAGTATTATAAAATGGTTTTCTTTAAATACTTACACACACACACACACACACACACACACACACACACACACACACACACACACACACACACACATATATATATATATATATATATATATATATATATAATTTTAACCGTATTTAACGGGAAAAGTGATTAACATATTATCCATCATAAGTTATATATGGATAATATGTTTATCACTTTTTCCGTTAAATACGGTTAAAATTAACGCATGTTTTCTAAGGGTTATTCTCGTGGAGCCCAATTTTGTCATATTTTAGAGCACGATTTAACTAGTAGAAAGATTATTTCATCTTAGACTAAAAGTAATTTCTTAATACGTTTAGCAGACAAGGACACGACTCGATTCATAACTCCGAATCGATTTCTTTAGAGTTAGAGTAAAGTGATTCTGACAATGTGTTCTTTGAAAAGTTTAGACAGAACAGAAACTGAAATTGAAGTTGATAAGTTTATGTACCTTGTGATATATTGGAACTCAGCTTATTTCGGCTTGACTACGTTGAAAATGATCGGGATGAAAGGATAGGGTTTTCGATTTAAGTAGACTTGGTTTATGACATTGTCAGATGTTAAATGAATCCAACAGTTTAATTCAATATTGAAATCTATAAAAGAAAGTTTTTCTTTTATGTAAACGTTGGAATAAAAATTATACGATTCTGTTATAGTCCATTTATTTTTATAAGATCCATTGACATGAGAAAACACTTTTGCTTTATAACTAAACTCATAAAACTTTAGGCAATTGTGTTGCATGAATGAAATTAACTCTGAATCCGTCTCAAGATGTGTTAAAACAAAACTAACAATTACCTTCAAATTTTTCTCCCTATTTTTCACAAAAATACATCTCGATTTTACCAGTTCGTATTGAATGGATTAGCTACTATTAAACTATGTCAAACAAAGATGGGGACGATTTGAAAAGAATTTTTATTGAAACAGAAAGATGCGAACTTTTATAGTGTTTATTGAACTTTCATGCCAAAGGGTTGTCACTCCCAGATGTCCCCTAGACGACATCACCTACCAAGTTGCAGGGTCGTTGTGTTTCCCTTAAGACAGATGCCCCTGTGACCGTCGCATCCAAACAAACGGCGTTCGGTTAGCGGGGAGTGGGCTTTCGTTTGCTAGGTCAGTTTAGCCCCCAGCATCTGCAAAATATAATCTATAGCCCAAAACTACCTAAAATCTATAACACATACGCAAGAAACATTTATATCTATGTACGGTAAATTCATTCTGGTTGGTCGGCGGAGTTCCTGATATCGTCAGTCTACGGTTATAATGATGAAATGTAAATTAAGGTCGGAGGGCTACTTTTATAAATATTCTGCCAATGAAAAACATACATATACACACAGCTTGAGCGGCGATGGTGACCCTATATATCACGATCAGCCTCTCACCTCTCACTCTTATAACTAAACGATCTCACACAAAGTACAGTACCACAAACAACAAATAACAGACCTATATAAATTTTAAAAAATCATCCTCTCAAAAACTAAACAAGGGAACCAGAAACCCGCGCTGTACCCAAGAACCATCCTTAAACACGGCGGCATACCTACACGCTCTATGTAAGGACCTAAGCTTCTATTATGTGGGACATATCGGGCAACATTTCTCTGCATTTGGTTTTGCCCCAGGTGCAGGTGCTTATGATTGAACCGCATAAGACCTATTCTTAATCGGGCAAGGACGAGTCCTCAGGGTCTCGGTTGTCATCTACTGTTGACATGCAAGTGTAATGTTTATTATTAAATTGTACATACAATGTGGTGTGTAATATCATCCCAGCTTGTAGAGCTAATTTACATTTCACATTGATGGAATGTCAAATATTCCTGATTCTTAGTGTATCTTGTTTGATTTGTAAAAAGCCACATAAAAAATGCGTTTTACCAATGCGAAATGTATACTTCAATGTCTCAATTATGAAAACCAGCAGTTTCGATTATTAATTTCATTTTAAATACGAAAAAAAAGGTAGGATTTCTACGTGGGGTATATGTTATGAATGTGATTCCGAGGGTTATCTTAATTCTTCGACGGGTCCCGTTTGGCCATGCATTAACCCCGATTTTCTCAGCATTCTTTTTATGCGGCGTTATTTCCTATTCTGATATCTGATTAAAAGAAAGGTCGGTACAAACTTCTTTCAGACTGACCGACCTTCGGCTCGTAGAAGCGCCTATTATTCGTTATCCTTTTCCACTCTGCCCGCCCAGCCCTAATTAATATGTACAGCAGAGTTATTAGATTGCCTTGGGTGAGATCAACGAGGAAGAAAAAAAGAAGAGAAATAAAAAATCACAGTGTAGAAACAGAGATAAAAACTTGGATGGGTTATTACGTATATGTACGTATCTTTCGGATTCGTTATTTTTCTCGCCACTTCCAACCAAACACAAACAATATAAAGAATAATATATTATTATTTTTGTCGGTAATACGTTTTATCCATCTTGCATTGAAAACGGCCGTCTAGAAAAAATCCACAAAAATAATTAATTCGACAATTCGGTAATAGTTTCATTTGTCTGGTTGTCTTTTGTTTATTTACGTGTATAATTGTATGAATTCTCTGTATTTATAACGTATCGTTCTTATTTTTCTTTTGAAAAGCACTTAAGATGTATTATTCCGAAGTAAATAATTTTATTTCCTTGTTATACATAAATTAATATAATGTATTATTATTATTATTTATTTTCAAATGTTTTCTGCTTGAAGTATACTCTTATGATAAAAAAAAGGCGTCGGTGGCCGCAAAGTTTAGGCGTTGACATGTCGCTAATAAGTAAGGTAGGGACTTAAGTGTAACGTAAAGGTCCACGGTTCGAAGACAGGAATCCAGCGGTCCTGTCTTCGAACCGACATACAAATGGGCTTTTTTGAAAAACACTAGCACCCCCGAGGGTTCAAAAATAACCTCGTACATAAAATACCCTCGTTACAAAAGCAAACAATAAATAAATACAATAAAAAATGCGTTATTCAGGGGACTCCTTTTTTATAAGCTTCATAAAAATCCAAATTTTTCAACCTTTAGTATTTTTCTATAATGCAAATAATTAATACATTAATTACTCTGAAGAAAGAATAACGTTAGGAGATTACTAAAACATTCGGCTAGAACTTCAATAATTTTCTGTGTTCCTACGTTCACTAAAAATCCATCACATGTTCTAAAACTATAAATTCAATAATTTAAGAAGCCATTTGTGCCTTACAAACTGCAAAGATTTGAATTATTATTATTATTTTATCAATTATTCTAGATGGATATTTACATGTTAACTAGGACTAAAAAATTAATTTTCCATGTAATAATGTTTTAGTAATTAAATGATAATTTTACATTGTTGAAAACGGGCCTTAGAGAAATTAAGTTAAGCTCATTAATAGGGGTAAATTTTCTGTAAACGTATAGCATTATTTACTGACTTGAGAAAACCTTAGTAAACTTTATACAAGAACTTTGGTAACTCGTGAAAGCGTGTGTTCTAACTGACTTTGTTCTTATTTGTTTAAGTTTACAATAAATGTAAAAAACAAAAATCTTCATAGGATTTTGAAAGCTCTCCTGAAGTATTGACGTCTGTTCACGGGACCCAGTGTCCAAATCAATAATAATTGTTCTGTATTTTTAGTAACTTTTTAACTTTTAAAGCGATAGATGTAACCAAATTTCCAGTATTTTGTTATATACTTTATGGAAACAGTTGAAAAATATTGAAATAAAACGAAAAATGAATTATCTGGAATACAAGTGTAAATCAGACTATTTACCATAGAGACTTTTTGGTCCCATTTAACATGTAGAAAACCCGTCGTGTGGTATTGACGTAAGTTCGCGAGGCACACTGTACATAAATTTTTAATTATTGTTTATTATTATGCCTTTTATGCATTTTAGTACTTCTTTGGTCTATAAATTCCAAATGTAAGTAAGTAAAATTTATTTTACTACATTCTTTTTGCATAATTGATTTATGAACATGAGTGTAAGCCTTGAGCTCTCAGTGAACTTTTACGCTGTGATTATAGTACAAGGTTGTGTGATGTTCTACTAGAATGAAATGGTCTCAGCTTTCAGAATATATCAAAATTCATTACATGTCAATGCTGTTGAGGTCGAGGGTCAAGTAGGTGGAGGTCGAAGGAGGAATTTTCCTTGTTTTCATTTCATACTAACGACGTTTAGGCCGATAAACTTTAAAACGCTGTTTTTGTACAAATAATTTCTTTCTGTTTAATACTCTCTGGATGGAATAAGATAAAACCACTGCTGCTTACTCCGATTGTTTTTCTGTCCGAAGATTAACTTTGCTATGTTAAAACACTTTTTCAAGGCTACGAAGACTCTTGAAGGTCTAACAGCTTAAACCTTAAGGAGCAATCGACAGTGTATTTTTCGGGAAATAACGGAGGTTCTCGGCCATTAATTTCCCATTTCAACAACTTAAGTGAGCTTATTCTGTCTTCAGAATGGCAGTCATCAAGTTGATAGGAAATTATGTTATAAATCGACCCTTTAGCTTTTTGTACCGTAATGAAGTTCATTTACTTCCGAATATAAAAATGCAAAATACATATAAAATAAACGTCTTTCTTCCACATCCTTTATGTAATTGTAAAATTCAAACAACGTTTATAAATCCCAGACCCTGACGATGATCTCAATAAAGATGGAAACTGTTATTCAGATATCGTGAGATGCGGTCTGATGTGATGTAGGTATTTCTGGGTAATTGTGCCATTCTTGCGTGTCGTGGCGCACTCTCAACACGACACGCAAGGATGACACAATTATACAGAAGACAAATAAACACTTTGAGACCTGAAGTCTCAATAAAAGATCGAAACGTTGGCACGATAAAGAAAATGGTCTTCCGACACCTACATCACACCAGACCGCATCTCACGCCCTCCACATAATCATCAAATAACGGTCACTAAACACCACACATTATAAAATACTATAGTTTTAGTTGAGTATGCATGTCAAATAAGGTTTAAAGTTTTAAAAGAGCTGGAATTCTGATGAGTTTAACGCGGTTTAGAAAAAACAAAAATGTAACACTCCATTCGGAGTTAACAACTTACCGCCGGCCTTAAAATAGAATGTCAATCTTAGTCCGCACGTTTTCTCTTTTTGTTTTTGGATTCGATTTGTACCTTGTTTCCCATTTTACTCTATCGACGAGTAACTTCAAAATAAAACTGAATGACGTTCTCTTACTTATAATATTGCCTCACGTAGGGGGATTTTTTTAAAGACTACCGTGTTTTTAAATTCTTTCTAGCTATTGACGGGAAAATTCTAACGGTAAAAAGTAAGCGACAAAGTTATGGACGATGAAGTTGGAGACTCCTGAAAACAGGTTGTCAAGTGCGTTCCTCCTTGCCATTGTGATAAATTTACAAAACCTGTTCCGACATTCGTTCCCACTTTCTAGCATCTTTTTGATTTTATTTTATTTTGCAGATTTAAAGCCAAACGATGTTTCTCTAATCCTTACGAGAAATAATTTACAAGATGATAACAACTACCGTTCAGTGGGAGTGTACCTGGGCGAATGTTAACACAAATCTTTAACGGTTTTTCAATTATTTTTGGACCTTTTGAGCATAAATGATATTGGTTGTAATCGAGTTTTATGATTATTTGGTCTATCCCTTTTGAAACTTGGTCTCGTTCTCTCTTTATAAAGTTAATTTAAATAAACCCAGGTTTGTAACCCGACGACTAGAAAGTCTTTTCCCACCACTTTCTCTGTAATTAATTCTTCTGATAGATTTAATAGAAAATTGATGCATTTTGAAAGTTATTTATAACGTGCTTTGTTATTATTGGATTATAATAACGTGTATTACATATAAAATTTGCAGATTTTGGTGAAATTTGTTATAAAATTAAACTTGTCTAATCATATCACAATCTTAAGAGGTTATATGGAATGACTTTCAAGAGTCTGCTGGCTTATTTAGAGATTTCGAAAATATATATCTATTTCAAACAGTCATTCTAGAAATATTTTTGGGCGTTTGAAAGGAATATTTAAAAATGGTATTGACTGAGAGTAAGGCGCCCGTCGAGAATTGGCCAGCAACCAAAGAAGTTTCTAATAGATGTTAATTGACTTTGGTAGGAGTGTTTTTGATGTGCCGGTTCCCTCTTGAACGGCTCGTTTGTTTACCCTTTGAGCCCGTTTTGGTGCCAAGAGCCGGAGGGACAAAGAAACGGTCCGTCCTGCACAGCACGTCTTAAATGTAAAGCGGTGATCAAAGGGTCCGCATGGTTTCGCGTGGGCGGCCATCTCAGCCGAGATGTCAAACGCTGCCAGGACAACATAATTCGGCGGAATGTCATAATTTAAACTACTGACCCGGGAAATTTATGTCAATTTCAATAAAACGGCCGTTTAGAGGCATTTGTGACCTGTTCGACTTAAGTTATCGGCAGTTGAAGGGCTGACAGAAATTGAAATTGACCTCTCATTGACCCGGACGTGAGAAAGAACCCCACTGTACCCAATCCTCAAGAAAGTTTGAATTTGTGACGTTTAAATTAATCATCAAATTTCTTCGTTCCTCTGGATATAAAGGAAATAGGAGAATTTATAATGATTTATTGTACATCTTGGTACATACATGTTCTGAAATCATTATTTATATGTATTTAGAATGAAAAAGAACTCTCCTCTGGAAAATCCTCAGGTAACTGTAATTCACAAATATAGATAAACAAATTGCACCTTTATATTAAATCCATTATTATATTTCGTGGGCTAAGGGATCGATCAGGGATTAAAGTCAACTTTCTTCTGCCAATTACGCTTTCACTGCTGTTCAAAAAGCTTACAAAAACTCAACATATTTTTATGTTGTCCTTTGTACATTAGAATTTTACACTATTTATTTAACAAAAATATTTATCTTAAATGGTGATATTGTTAGTGCTATTTTTCTTCGATAGGTTGGTTTATTAAAGTTAATTTTTCTTATTATTTCATACTAATTTTTTTTCTCCGTCTATGGAATATAATAAGATTTTAAAAAAATGTTTATCTGTTGTAAAAATAATTACAAGAAATTCTTTTCCTATGCGAAAGAAGACGTCAAATCTAAGATTCCTCATTACCTAAATTGCAATAATAGAAACGGAAGGAAGTGTTGTATTTCTTAACAGTCCAGAATTAGCCAGTCTGATAAATATATTTTATTGGCTCATCAAACGTTCATTCTCAATTTAACTTTTACGACGCGAAACACGTTTCTAGACGACAAGTGTTTTTAAGGGCAACAAACCCGTTTTATCTATGACCAGAGGGGGGAGGCTGTCCTCCTGCTCTTATGCAAAAATTTATTCCAAAGGAATGGTTTAACTAGAACGACCCAGGATCAGGAGGTGATTAATCGTTATGAGAGGTATGTAAAGCATATTCCTTAGCTGCTTGGAAGGCTTCGTTAACGGGCTTAAAGTCCTCCGTTGTCTGTTTATTATCTCGAAGAATAGTATTTGTAAGAACAGACAACAGTAACTTTAACGGACATTATTATAGTACGAAAAAATGTTGGATTTTTTAATACTGTCAAAAAATCAAGAGAATATAACTTCTTACCATTCTATCCCAGCAAAAATAAACTTTCGTTTAATCGTAAATGAACAGATGATCTAATAATACAGTTATTCTTTCTGCCCACCAGACCACATCTCACGTTCTTGAAATTGTCATGGTTATACATTTCGTGGTCCGGTTGCTCAAATAACTTCGTTCAATTAATTAATCTTTATATAAGGTATTGGTCTAAAAGAAAGATTCAGTGTCACGAGCTGGATTCGAACCCACTACCTTCGGTTAAATATGGTGTTGCTCTCACAAGTGATAGAGCAGCGGCATATTTAGCTGAAGGTCGTGGGTTCGAATCCAGCTCGTGACACTGACTTTTTCTTTTCAACCAATATCTTACATAAAGATTAATTGAACGAAGTCATGCATTATATTAGAAGGTAATATATAACAACTTAAACTTACTACTACTCGTTCGTTCTTCTCCATAAAATTAAGACTTGTGGACGTTTAAAAATATCTGGGAGTGTTTGTTAACGAGGTGGTTCTTTTAACTGTCCTAGCTCATATGCATTCCCTTACCAGGTTACTTAGGTTTTCACTAAACCGTACGTTTTTAAGCATGAACATTTTTTCAGGAGAATATTCATTTTTTCAGATCCTTCGTAATTACGCTTAGAAACTTTTTCAGAATTGGTTACACAACTAAATAAATGTAAAATAAAACAATTAATTACGGTTTTTAGTTGAGATGAAAAAAAGCTAATAGCACGATAGGGATTCGAACCCACGACCTTCGGCTAGATACGCCGTTGCTTTACCACCTGAGCTATCGTGATAAAGCTCTCATTTCAATTGCCGTCGAGAATCCAAACCGATTACACATTTGGAATATGGCAAAAGGAGGGAAAACTCGTAAGGTGAGGTTGAGATGGGGAGTTGATGTCGGAGTGGATCGAGGTCACGATAGCTCAGGTGGTAGAGCAACGGCGTATCTAGCCGAAGGTCGTGGGTTCGAATCCCTCTCGTGCCATTAGCTTATTTCATCTCAACTAAAAACCGTAATTAATTGGTCGAGCGGACCACGAGAATAGTAAGTTAAAATAAAATGTATTATGTCTATTTCAATACAAAAGACCCGTGAAAACGAAAAATATTTCAACATGAACAACAAAATTGATCTGTGGTTTTAGAAAGTGAAAATAAGGATTGAATTTGAATCGTATTACGGCGATTATTATTCTGATAAGGAAAACATTTGAGGATTATTATAAAGAATAGATTTAAGGAAAGACATTAATTCCATATTGCAAAACAAATAAAGGCTTGACTCAAAAATAATATCGCTGAGATGAGGATTTGATAAAATTTCGTATGCGAGTATAATTACTTCTGCTATTTACTTCTCAAGAAAATCTACTTCTGCATTGAAAAAACATCGTAACACAATCAACTAAAATAAGAAGCTCAAAACAGCGAGAAAAAATAGATAAAACATAAAATCCGTGGTGTATCTGTTACAAGCGACAGAAATAACATTTGATTACCACTGCTTCAGGACATCAAAGATTTCATTAAAATATTCTATAGCATTATTAAACTTTATCTAGTTTAAACATCAGATCTACAAGTGGTTAATGGATACCAATATATTAAAAAAAAGGACTTATAAAAAAATAAGGTAGAGCACTGTAAATCAAATATCCTTATCTGAAATTGGGGAAATCATTAAATAACAGGCGAGTGGAATAAAGAAAACATCACGGCAAAGTTCACTACAAATCGTTGGGCCACATCTCTTCCTGCTAATAACATTTTAATAACAATGGAATAACAGGTCGTGCCATAATTCATACCAAAGTTATAAAGGGTTCTTTTAATTGATTAGTGGTTTTTTGTAAACTTTTCCACCACTAAGTGAATCCGAAGGTTTTACAATTTATACCTAAAGTATTTAAATTTTCGGATGATTCTTTTAGGATGCACAGAGCCCTGCTACTTACCCGTAAATTATACATTTATGTAGAACGTATGTCCTAAGTAATTTGTCAATAAATATATTACTACTACTGCCATAGTTATAAAGGGTCGACCTATTAGGATGTACAGTACATTTAGCATTAAAAGGAAAACAAACTTAGCTTAATGTTAAAGTAGTTGAAATTAAATATCTCAGTTAGGCTGTATAAGTTGGTCAAAAATCGGATGCGAACGCACGATCTTCGGCTAAATACGCCGCTGCTCTAACACTTGAGCTATCGTGACTTCGATACAATCGACCACCGCAATTTAAGCCGGAGACACTCTTAGCCAATGCTACGCCATGCGACGCTACCCGACGCCTTGCCAGGTTTGGGTAGGGTGTGCACATCCATCCGACGCAAGTTACATGTACTTACTTTGAAATAAACTACAAAAAATATGAGTGTCCAGTTCTGATGCTACCCGACGTTACAAAATGGGTAATTTTACGAGCAAAACTATGAAATAAATTGTTAATTAAATTTTATTAGCAAAACCGAGTAATAAATTGTTCCAAGTTTAGTATATGTACCGCCGAAGCGATAAATTGTTAGTTAAATTCATTAAATCAGAAAATCGTATTGCGGTGCTTTGATTAATTTTCTACCAAACTATTAAAATTAATTTTTAATCACAGTTAATTTGGTTTATATAAAAAAAGGTATGTTGTAATTAATATAACGGCAATAATACATGTAGTTTGAATAAAAATATGGGTGTCCGGTTCTGTTGTCTTTGACTGTACTCGATGCGACACGACTAAAATCTGGACAGTGGGCATCGCAGAGCGCCGGATAAGTTAGCGTGGCGTAGCATAGGATAAATGTGTTTCTGCCTTAATGGATTGAGTAAGTGAAACGAAACAATAAATTGCCCAGTTGAACAGTTAAAAAACCGGCGAAGGACTGGAAAATAATAAATAATATAAACAAATATAATTATTATTATACGTTAGCTTCATTAAAATCAACAGCGACCATTTTTTTGTATAGAATTTTTGTCAATCATATAATACAAACATCATAAAATGCCTAGCAAAAAAATAAAAATATTCAATTTAGGAATGAAATCGTAAAAATAATTATCATCTATCATCTCACTCACACACACACCACGTACCACGTACCACGTAGTTATCAATAGATATTTGATTGTTCTGTCCTCTTCTACTTTGATATCCTTGTTATTTTTACTTTTTGACTCTACGTCCTTTTTCTGTTTCTCACTTACTCTCAACCTTGTCACTAACTGTTTGTCTCTCTCTCTCTCTCTCTCTCTCTCACTCACTCACTCACTCACTCTCTCTCTCTCTCTCTCTCTCTCTCTCTCTCTCTCTCTCTCTCTC
>CM077099.1:38840039-38854261 GCA_039619505.1 Cimex hemipterus
AGAGAGAGAGAGAGAGAGAGAGAGAGAGAGAGAGAGAGAGAGAGAGATGGGACAGTGGGAAGGCAGGCAGAGGCAAAGGGAGAGAGAGAAGGAGAGTCAGTTGTCAATTGCGCTGTTTTAGTATTACAAATATGTTAAAATACTATAGATTTTTTTTTCAAAATAAGGAAATCGGAATTTTCGTGATACTCGTTTAGGTTTCGTGGTCCGATTGACCATATAAATTCTTTTCAAATTAATTAATCTTTAAGTAAGGTATTGGTTGAGATAAAAAAAGTCAGTGTCACGATCGGGATTCGAACCCACGACCATCGGCTAAATACGCCGCTGCTCTACCATTTGAGCTATTCGTATGGTTGGTGAAGCGGACCATTAAAATAGTGAATATTATTTAGTTCGACTTTGATCCATTCGGCGTATTTAGCCGAAGGTCGTGGGTTGGAATCCCTTAATTAAAGATTTTCATGTAACGTTTACCGGTCCATCAAGCTATTTCACAGGTACAGGGTACCAAATGGAACTTTGAATTTGATAGATCTATATCACAAAAAGAAAAGGTTTTCCGCGCACGACCGTCATTTGCTAGTCGGCCAAATTTTATCTTTTACAAAATGTTAATCCGAATAAAATTTGCAAATCGTGTTTTCGAAAATAGAGTAAATCAGTCATTTGCCGGGCCGGTTGATTAACTTAATTCTTGATGCTAATTTCACTTCTGTTAAGAAGGAACCGGTCCGACGAGCAGACCTTCGGAAACGGCCTTATCTGCTGAGTTTTAACTTTCTTCTGTTTACAATTTTTTAATTCTTCTGCCACCGTGTTTATCTGAGGTCAACGGCGTTCATAGCATTTTCGATTCATAGCACCCTCCGTGGAACGTGCCTTGAGTTCATGCCTGTCTTGTAAATCGGCTCCGGTGGGGTTGTAAGTACCGCCCCGGGTGGGATTCAAAAGGGAAGAAGTGTAAATAACAGTTTTTCGCCGATTACACGACTACCCGACTGCCGTGTGCGGAGGGTGAGTTAATTTCCCCTCCGCGGCACTTTACACAAAAGATGAAATATGTTCTTTACAACAGTAACTCGCTACGTTTTCCCCACCCGAGCACCGGTCAAACCTGTGCGAATCTAACAAATAATAATAAATTCGAAAAGCCGAGAGGGAGTGTATATTAAATTAGACGTCCGTGAAAACGAAATATGCACGTACAAAATCGCGTCCTTGATTAACGTACGGCATATTATATTATATTTGGACGTCCCTATATGCATTACCCACTTTTTAACATTAAAAAACCTTGAATTTATCTGATTTAGTGGGACGGTAAGAAGATCTATTAACTAACCCTTGACAGAATTTATTTTAAATAATACCACCGTTTCTATACCATCATTTTCCTCAGTTTATTAACACTCAATTAATCTAGGCACTATTTCATTATAGTTTGGTGGTTCTAGCAGCCTTTTTAATTTCAAAATACAAACAATATTTACTAACCAAAATGCTTTTCAAACTGTTCACCGTTTTGCCTTGAAATTGTCTTTGGATAAGCTTTTTTTACTTCCCTCAAAGAAATTCATTGCCTCCGGCTTACCACAAAATCCGAATCTCGTTCCGGAAAGTGGACAAGCTTGGTCACAGCCAAGTTCTTCAGCCCGTATTAAGTTGTAAACTTGTATATCTTTCACTTATTTCTTGTTTATATTGTTGATAAATTTCTTAGTTCACCCTTCACCGTGACTTAACCGTTATTTCCTAGGACAAAATTTGCGATTTCTAGTGTTTTCATTTTACAAATGAATAAATAATGTGTAGAGATTAGTGACTGTTAATCGATAATTATTCAGATATATCGTGAGATGCGGTCTGGTGTGATGTAGGTTGTGCCCTGAAGTTGATCTCAATAAAAGATCGAAACGTTGGCACGATAAAGAAAATGTTTTTCTGACACCTACATCACACCAGACCGCATCTCATGATATCTGAATAATTATCGACTAAATAATATAATCTCGTGCAAAAAAAAAAAAAAATAGAAACTCTTAAATTGTAAATAAGAATAAATCTCCACGTTAATTTATATGGTACAAGAACTTTAGCTAGTATCCATTTTTGTCCCTTATCAAATGTTGCAAAATGTGGAAAACTGACATTATATTTATTTTAAGGACACATCTGACGGCAAATATGGTCACAATAGTATACCGGTCATATACGTCTATTTCTTCAAGTCAGTCTGCATTCCGTAAGGTGCGCCTCTTTCCCGAAGTCCTTATACGGCTTAGGGGATATATTGGGCGCCGTTATATTATGAATAAAATATTTGAAGTGACGATGTTTTAAATAAATGTCGATACTACGGTTAAAACTTGTTTAACCATCCAAGTCGGCGAAAAGTTCAATGCGCCAACAGGAATACAGAGGGATTAGACGGACCAGGGGAACACGGAGGACAGATATTTAACAAATTTATTTAGCTTCGTCTACGAGTAAGTGTAGTCTGCATGTACGCTAATTTGGTCAGACGCGTTTCGACTTCTCGCTATCTTCAGTGCTAGATTTTTTTAAAATTTCTGTTATGATGTTAATAGGAAACGACTGAACTGTACGTTCATCACCTCGAAAATTTTACCTCAATATTAATAATATAGGCAAAAATAATTCCCCTGGTTGTTTATTTGTTCTTTTTCATAGCTTGTATTAATTTTATTTGGCGTCCGAAATTCTGGAGTTAAACTTAGTTTAAACCAAACCTACGACAGAAATTACTTTACTTACGTTAACTGACGATTTACGAAATATTTTTCTGTGGTTGAATCAAGAAAATATGTTACAATATATACACTTTTGTTACCTGATACTGTCAATTGCGTAAATTGTTTCTTCAGAAATTTTTCAAAACCTCAAATTGTGATCGACTGTAGTTGAGGATCATTTTATGTTTTTCAAATGAAATATGTGTATTTTCAAATGAAAAATCTGTAAAAACTGGCCGACTTGTTGGTTTCTGCTCAGTCGTGCTGGTTCTGCTTGCGCAAAATTTAATTCGATTTTTCATTAAATTTTTTAATAAATAGTAAGTTATTAATAATAATAATTAATTATTTTAATACATATATGTTTAGTGATCAGATCACGATAGCTCAAGTGATTAGAGCCGTAACGTGTTGAGCCGAAGGTCGTGGGCTCGAATCCCGCTCGATACACTAATTTTCCATCTCAAAAAAAAAAAAAAAAAAAAATGGTACTGGTTTTACCTGACATAAAATAAAAAGTACAAATTATTGTAAAATCAAAAGTGTGGTTGTTATTAGTGACCGTTTCTCGATAATTATTCCGAAATCGTGAGGACCTCTCTCACGATTTCTGAATAATCAAATATATGACTAAAGCTAGAATAAGTTAAACGTACAAGTTATATTTTAATACAAAATTGGTAAACGAAAATCTTAGATAAAAATAATAATTAATTATAATATTAATCCATTTATGTTTAGTGATCTAATTGACTAGATTATTTTTTTCAATTAATTTTCCTTTTTATGCGAGGCCTTCGTTGAGATTCGAACCCATGACCTTCGGTTCAATATGCTGCTGCTTTAATCACTTGAACTATCGTGGCTTCGATTAGTTATTATTAATAATTAATAATAGTTGAATTAACAATTAGTTATAACATTGATCGTCGCGGATCTTATTGTCTGGGTTGGTCTTTCTGATGATGCATTCCGGTTTGCAGTAATTGGTTTTAAAAAATCTTAATTTTATATTTTAATTTTATGGATGCACATCAGACTGTGACTACTGAAAAGTAACTTTTCAATTTCTATAATATAGTTAAACCGCATTAAACTCAAAATTATTTAATTGATTCCATTGTTAGTATCCCTGGGAGAGATGCGCTAAGAAGGACCACTCAATGGACAAAAGTATTTCGAGGAAAACCTTTATTTTCATATTGGTGAAAAAACTGTCATGGAGGGCGTGGAGTAGTGAAAAGACGTTAGCTCCGGTATCCCCGGTGGGAAAATCATGCATTCAGACGGCCGACCGGAACGGATCATAGTACGACGGCCGGCTTGGTGAAAAAACATCTCCGATGAATAACCGATATCAATGCAAACAGTTACGGATTTCCTCCGGTTTTTGCAGGAACGCCTTCTTGCGTCACGGTCCGCAAATTGGTACCGGCGGTGTTTGGTCGTAATTGGTCGCGCATGACCAGGTTACGGCGGCTTTCCGACACCTTCAACACGTACCTTAACACTTGTGGACATAGGAGGTAAAAAGATTATTTTTTAACGCCATAAAAATTACCTTTGTTCCTACATAAAAACCAACAAAATTTGGTAAAATATGTACCTCAAAAATTTCGTATTGTACGTATATGTGAAATGTCAACGATCCTGTAGTGAAAAAGAAGAAAGTATACCAAATTTGGCCAAACAAATTATCTGCCAAAACGGTTCTGGTAGATCACTCACCTAGACGTCAGATAAAACGTGAATAAATTTTGAGGCCTATACGCAGTTGATTGTACCAGATCTCCCACAGATCCGACTGTTCATTTTTTTCCAGGTTCAGCCCCGGGGGCGTATTCCTCGTCACTGATTTCCTGGATAGATCAAGGCTAACATTTCAATCATTCCGCCAAAATTCTAGGTATTATGTTGATAAGGGAAGGTTCAAAGGCTAGCAAGTCGCATAAAGTCAAGTTCAAAAATCTTTCATATTTGACATATCTCTTGTAACTTATATAAAAACTTCAAACGATACATTTTTCTTTACGTTGACTGGTTTTCTTGATTACTTAGATTTGCATATCAAGAAAACAATTCCTAACAGATAATAAAATGTCCCTTAAATATATAATTGGTCAGCTTTGATCGAAACGAGGTTAAGAGTGTCTCATTTAGTTAGGGGAGGTTTTGTGGCCATAGAATTATTTAAAAATATATAAATACCTTGGGTTGGGAAGATGGCGGACTGAATGATAAACTGAGCCTTTATTTTATTCCGCTAAATAGTTTCGGTCTAATTTCTAAAGATCTATCTGTCGCTCGGCAGAATATATTTCACTCTGACGGTTAATCCGGGAATAACGAGATCAAAATTTATATTTGTGTCTGTTTATTAGACTTTTTCTTTAGAAAGTTTCATCAATCATGATTGAAGTCTACCCGGACCGAAAGTCACTTGAAACGTTACCATCACCAAATCCGTTCATCCACGGTCCGAATCCATTCTAAAAACGTATTTTCCTCCCCAACCCTTAGATTCTTCTTCTTCTCCTTCTTCTGCCTACAAAATCTCCGGTTTCTTTAACGGCCGTTTCAAAAATAAATAATGTTGCCAAGCCCCAGACCTCCCCGTATTGACTCTGGGACAAAGTGTTCAACGAGGCATAATAGAGTTTAGTGACTCTTTCTCATCGGATCACGCGCTCGAACAAGTTTGTTTGTCAGTGATATTTTCTGGGATCCCTCGTGGTTTAGCATTTCTAATCTGGTCGAGACGTCCGAGGAAAAAATTGCGGGGGTGGTCTCTTTTTATACAACCGCAGTGGTTTGTCTCTACGAGAGACTCCGAGTTAACAGCATTTTTTCAGTTTTTGATGGTGATTTCAATGTTCTGACATTTATGCTGTAAAAGCAATAAAAGAGATTTTTAATCCAATTCTAAATTGTCTCTTTTATCGCTTTTCCAGCATCACCATCAACACTGTATATATAATTGTTGCTTAGTTCTTGGTTCTTGTGATCCACGAACAGCTTGTGTAGCTCAAAGAAATGTCTTAGGCCCGGTTTTGTTGTTGGAATCCATACGATGGACGCTTGCCTATGAAGACAACTTAAGAATGATATCCCCGCATTGAAAAAAACAACAGAAAAATAAAACCAAATGAATCCACATTCAACAGCATTTGCCATGTTTGTATGTTAATTTTACTTAACATGAAAACAGCATTAGGGTACAACTATTTATAAATTTTGATTGACCCGCTGTTTCAGTAATTATTATCTGTAATTATCGTTAAATGACCACATGTTCATATAAAAATAAAGGAAATGCACAGAAATCTACTAACTCATTTTGACTCAGTATTTTATGCCCGGTATTGTTTTCTGTAGAAACGATACTTACACGAGTAACAAACTTTGAAAACCAAGCTGGGTTCTCGTGGCATGTGTCTTCCGGGTACATCAACGGCATTATTATTTGTGCTGTGTTCGTGTGAAAAAGCATACTGTGCACATTGGTAATATGCACAAATACGTATAAGCTACAAACAAATTTTTAAAAAAGTTGCATACTCCTTTGGGCAGATCTATTTATAAAAGTTTTTTTCTGGTTGTTCTTTGTAAATGTTGGTGTAGGCTAAGAAATACTTCATCTGTATACCTTACAAAGCATAGAAAACATGCGGGATAGAGTGAATACAATGGAAAACGTGTTGAGTCTGGCGCGTGTCGTGCTCAGTGGGTGTGACGACCGGTTGACGACTGTTTATCTAAAAAAAGTTTGTTGTAAATTGAACTTGACTCTGTTGCTTCCCCAATTTTACATTGGTTTTGTTTTCTTTGTCGGTGAGTTTATTCAAAAAATTAAACAACAATCCAGGAAATCACCTCTGTTTGCCTTTTGTATTCGACACTAACTGCTAATTATCCCACGTAGGAGAGAGCGAATTCTTTTGTTCGTCGAGCGTAGGTTTCAAGTGTTTTTGACTTCACAGTCGAGTACATCTATAAACAGGAAATTATTTATTTTCCGGACGAGCCGACCTCGGGTGAAATTAACACTTTCTTGAAATGACATCTGACACGCGTTTGTACGTGGGATCGTGGGCATTTTCGCCCTCTAAAAATTGAAAGGCTACGTTGAAACTATACTTGTAAAGGTCTTGGTTTTCGATAATTAGTGGTTCAATTTTTGTAAAAACCAATTTGCCTATTTTCCTCTTTTATCAGTTGACCGAACTTTGTCCAAAAATTTCGACTTGTTGAGAATCTTTTAGCGACAGATTGATAGTTTTCCCCATTTTCTCCCAACTTATCCTTTCAAGTGTCATTTACTCACATCCATATGTTTTTTCACATTTACCAATTTTATCGGAAGTGTCTAATTTTTTTAATCAAAGATTTACTAAACGGAAACTAATCGGCTGATTAAAAATATAAAGGGGTTGTATAATTTGAGCCCTACTTCTACTTACTGCGTCGTAAAAGTGGATTACCATCCGTTAGGCCTTTGCAGCATGACGTCTGGAGGTTTGTTTAATACAATCTGTTTCGCATTAAGCCGCTTATAAGGAAGATATAACGATCCATTTAGCTCGTTATTCGAGGATGATGGCACTCGATCGGCCCCATCTACCTAACAATCGACAGAAGGGAGTCAAATCGGGCATACCTCTCCGTCCGGTATAAATATTAATAAATAGGGGAGGCTTTGAATGAGAAGCAGGTGGGTGAAGGTGCGCCAGGCAAGTTTCCTTTGTCCCTTGCCCAGTCGAATGGTTGTGGATGCGTCATTTCAGGGCCGCTTGGACGAGGCCGACCACGTTTATCATGTCCGAATTGAATTCACTATTGCCCCGATCCTCTCGAAGAATGACTCGCTTTTAGCATTTCAATAAAGCACGCTTCTCGTAAATGGCGGCTCCTCGGGCCGAGGGTCGAGAGCCGGCAATTCAGGCTAATACTCACCGGTCCGAATGGATTAACTGCTGGGTGAAATTAGCCTCGTTGGCTGTTACGCCGACGGTCGAGTCATTTATCATTAGATGATCTGGATAAAATAGTTGTATCACGATGAGAAACAATTGTATCCTTCGTGACAAATCATTCTTGTTAAAATTATAGCATTCAAAATGGTCAAATTGTGTGGTTAATATTACAGGTATGCATCAGTGGTTTCAACGAAAGTCTATTTGTGTCAGCTGAAGCTTCTGTACTCTTAGCTATTACATTTAATTGAAATTTATAATTTATCCTTCGTTGTAATGGGAAATATATGTATGTGTGTGCGCGCCCGCGCGTGTATAAATGTGAGGGAGAACGAGAGAGAGAGAGAGAGAGAGAGAGAGAGAGAGAGAGAGAACTGAGTGCATTTAAACAAAATTAAACATGAAATACACTAAAATAATAGTACACTAGTTTAAAATTTAATTTACAATGAGAAGCAAGAAAAGTGGCTACTCTCATATTTTTAGTAAATCGTTGAAATCGTTATAATTTTTATTTTCTATTGTTTACTGGATATTTTGGAGATAAGTAGTATGCCATGTCCAAATAAAAACAAATCCACTGAGTTTTAACAAAAAAGTCACTATAGAGACAACGAAGAAAATCGATTCAGAACCGAATATTTCTTTCTTTTAGCATTCAACGTGGCATCGATTTTGTGAGGTATTGAAAGAAGTGACATGGAATATTGTCATATTCCTCCAACAGCGCCAATCTTATTCCTGCACATTCTCATGCAGCAGAGTAAAAATTGTGTACAAGAGCGGAGCGAGTACTGACCCTTGTGGGACATCGGGTAGCACTTCTTTTATTTCAGAAGTCTCTGATCCTTGATTTACTAAGGGAAACATTTTTGTATAACTTATTGTAACACACCTTCAATGCATCGCGCAGTTGTTAGGAAACCCTCGGTGGAGTTTGTCCGAAACCAGAATGCCACCATATACAAACCTTCTCCCGAGTGAAAAAGTAAGGGATATCGCTCTCCTGTTCTTCTCCATACCGTCCCTCGGCCGTTAGAAGACCTTAAAGATATGTCTCATCCGAAAACAGGATTTTAGTCCAATCATGCTCATATAATTCGATGTGATTTGTTGCGAAAGTTAGCCTAGCCGAGCGGTTCTGTTCATCGTCAGATCTGGATCAGCCTGGATGGCAGGACTTCTCAAACGAAATACAGTTTCTTCGTAAATAAATGAAAAAAGACAAAGTTAAATATCGATTTTTGACTACATTCCGCATCATTAACATCAAAGAAGTAAAACTTTTATTTCATATCTTTATCAATGGTCATATTGTATGAATTATATTAGTTGTTAGTCGTCAAGCTATTATCCTAGTTTTAAAAAGCTAAAGTCTATAATGACCTATCCCACGTCGTCCTGTTTCAACCGATGCTAATGATTTTGACTCCCCCTTGTTCAGGAATCTATTAGAGTTCGGTAATGGAGAGAAGGCCTAGTGAGAGGGGAAAAAAAGCCCCCGCCCAAAAACTACCTGAGCGACATTTCCTTATGTTTACAACCCTCGTCAAGACTGAATCAATCACCCTCGACTCCGCCGCGCCCCTTCGACCCACCCACCCTTCGGAAACGCTATACCTGGCCCGGCGCTCGTTTGACGTGAACAACAATTTTCCACCAGGCCGCAACAGTTGGTTTGCTTAGGACGGTTTTTCCCCCAGCGACAAACAAACACCGCCTCTTGTTGCATATTACCTGACGTCAAGGAGTTTTCTCGGTTTAAAATATTGGGGCACCGCGTGATTTCGTATTACTGGAAAGTTAGGTAAATTCATATTCATAATTTATTACAAGCTAGAATGCCAACGTTCAATGTAATTTTTCTGTGAAAATACACGTTTCTACTTGTTCAACGTCTAGTAACACAGTATGAATATAATAAATCGTCCACTTATTTCTTTAATGGTACAAATGAACATGCGCTTAAGGTAGAAAAACTCGGTTTAACAATTTTTAAGTGAAATAATTTCCATTTTTAATTATTTTATTTAATGAAAAAAGTTACAAAACAGTAAATTCATTAGTATTCGTGGTCCGCTTGGCATTCAATTAATTAAGGTTTTTAGTTGAAATCAAAAAATCAGTGCCACGATCGGGATTCGAACCCACGACCTTCGGCTTGATACACTGCTACTCTACCATATGCCATGATAGCTCAAGTGTTATCTCAACTAAAAACCTCAGTTAATTGAGTTACAAAACAGGTTGTAGACGTAAAACAAGAATAAAAAAAGTGGGGAGGGACATATATTGCAGAAAAAGCTCGTTCCTTTTTAGTTTTCAACTGTGTATATTTTATTGTGTCTTACAAGATATTCTCTCAATTACGAGTCTGATCGAGAAAATATGCGAATGAGAGAGAGAGAGAGAGAGAGAGAGAGAGAGAGAACGGTAATCAGTAAAGGCTTCGCATTTTTAAATAATTTAAATAAGAAAGAATGGGAACGAGAATGAAACAGCCCAAGAGTAAGAGGAAGAGAGAGGAAAAATTTATAAAATGATAATTTGGAGATTGTGAGATGCGGCCTGCTGTGACGTAGGTTTTTGAAAAACATTTTCTTTATCCTGCCAACGTTTCGCTCTTTATTGAAATCATCTTCAGGGCCTAGGATTTACAAACATTGTTTAAATTTAACAAACACGTGAAGGATGTGAAAAAAGTGATTTATACAGTGCAAAAAAAAAAATATTTTTAAAATATTCAATCAAACGATTTCTCCTTATATAAAAATGTCTTTCTGTACCGACTTCCCTCTTTCCACCCATTCAAAATCCAACATATATAAACATAAAACAACAATATCTCACACTATCAACACTACAGACAAGAATGGCCAATTACGCAGAAAACAAACACTTTGAGGGAGTACAAACACTTCGAAAAAATCGTATCTCACGATCTCCGAATTATCATCGACTAACGGTCTCTAATCATCACACAATATACAAAATGGTGTGGTGTGAAGAAGATAAGCTATGTATCTACTTCTGAAGTTCAGTCATTTCATTGAGAAACGATTAACGCTAGGATAAAATGGTCTTATACAAACCCCATGTTAATCTTGGCGAGGAATCGCGTTGTGGTAACAGATTTAACATAACTTTCTAATCTATCTAGGAAATGACACTAACTTCGTTTTTTTAAAATGAAAATCTCATTTTTTATTGTACAATTTGTTTATAGAGGTTACTTTATGCCACTTTAACTGTAACGAAATTTTTAATAGCATCGATCATTTCTGAGTTATGCTCGATGGAAGAAGCGAGGGGGTATGCTTCTTATAAGAAGATGGCACTCCCTATTTATTTGGAATACGATTAGCATTAGAAGTTAATTTCAGATAGGAATCGCCTCAGAAGTGGGTAGGGGTCGTGGTGTTTTGTTTTTAGCTTAGCTTATATAAATTTTTGGGGAAAAAACCCCTTCCAGTAAGATTGGTATAAAATATGCTCTAGAATCAAATTGCACAATTCAAATATGGGTATCTCATTAAAAATAACATTGTTCGTGTCATTTCCCAGCTTGTTGAAAAAGATATGTTAAATCTGTTACCATCATGCGATTCATAGACAAAATTAATTTGCGGTTTGTGTAAGAGTATTTTTTTAAATTAAATTTAATCCTTTTCGAAATAAATAGGTGAATTATAGACGTTGATACATCCTGTGTAGAAAAAGTGAGACAGACATCAATTTATCAAGAATCATAAAAAAATAAGTAAGGGTGTAACAGTGTGGTAGGACACCAGTGGTAGGAGAAAGATAGAGTGCGAAAAACATGTTAAATCCATATTATGTATTGGAAGATGCTTTTTTCATATATACTTTTTTGTCAGGCTGTTCGTTGAGCTTGAATTCATCAACCATCTTGAAATGCGAAGCGGTCGAAGGGAAAAAATGTTCGGAATCGTCGGAAACAAAGCCTGGAAAGGGAAAACTTTATTAGCATGGGACGGGTCTGCCCACGGTCGGTCTGGTCAGGAATGCTGTATGATTCCATTAAATGCTCAATATCAGGAAGAAATTTCCGGTCGTTGATGTTTAATATTTAATGAGAGCCTCTATCAAGCAGAAACAGGGATAGGAGACTTGTTTGAAATACGTATCTCAGGCAAAAATCACTTTATCTTTAAAAAAGACTAGAGCCTATCGGTTCGACTTACCTTCAGAAAGGGTTAAAAACGTTCATAACCTGTAAAACTAAATTGTTTGTTCTATTATTCTTCCTTTCTGCTCTGTTGTTAAATATTGATCGAATATACGAGGCTTTTTTTATTATAATTAATTAAGAATTTTAGATGGGATAAAAAAGTTAGTGGCACCAGCGGGATTCGAACCCACGATCTTCGGCTTGATACACCGCTGAAGTTGGGGTCCGAGTGGATCGATTTCACGATAACTCAAGTGGTTGAGCAGCGGCGTATCAAGCCGAAGATCGTGGGTTCGAATCCCGCTCGTGTCAATGACTTTTTATCTCAATTAGAAACCTTAATCAATTGTAATATATTAATTGGTCAAGCGGACCACGAAATTAATGATTATTTTATTGTTGAAGCATTGTATGCGAGTAAGTTCATTACTGATCTCAAATCGTAACACTTAGACCGAAACGCAGCAAGAATAGGCGGACCAGGTTGTCAACAGGATTTATATCTTAACTAATCACTATTTGGGTCAGCCTACATTTTAGTGAAGTCCATCGTTATTGTGTTTTATTGACTTATTTTCTCCGATTTATTCAACACTTATTTAATTTAACGATTGATTCTTTTTTAATCTACGGATAACGAACAGGACGTAAACTTGATACGTATGTAATTGGAAAATCTAAAACCCGCATTAAAAATCTATATTGACATATTGATTTCAATTTAGATTTATTAGTTTCATCTTAACATTCCGTAATCTGGCGATTATTTCTCCTAATTTCGATGGCCAATTATAATCTTGTAAATATTGGTCGTGTTAATTGTTTTTGACCAATCATTTACAAGGCAATCATTTATCTTTGTGCAGATGAACGGTGAGCTTTTATTAAACTGGATCTACACACTTTATTATTGGCGTGTGTTCAGTTTCAATAATCATTTCTCAAATTTTTCTAAATCTTGGTTTATTTTTACTTGTCAAAATTTACAAAGAAATGTGTATAGTTTAGTTTTCTTTTGTTAAGGAGAAATTAAAGAGCATTTATTTGCATTGATCAAAAGGTGAATTACATAAGCAATTCATATAATATAATAAATTTAAAATAAGTATGAACGGTTCCAATTATTTTAAGTTGGCCATGGAGTTTTTTCTTTTCTTGTTTTTGTTTCCAGCCACGTATATTCAAAATATACAATTAGCAAATCTGCTACATTTTGGTTTCAGGCGTGAGTACCGTGATCCAACGCCGTCCTTTGGTCCTTGTGGTAGATATTTAATAATTTTCATAGGTTATTCGGAGGTCGTGCAATGACTTGTGTCACGTGGTTTTAAATTTATGCAATGCTAGAAAATTTTAGGTTTAAAACATGAATTTGTACAATATTAGAAAATGTTAGATTTAAAAAATGAATTTATACAATATTAAAAAATTTTAGATTAAAAAAATTGAATTTATACAATACTAGAAAATTTTAGATTAAAAAATTGAATTTATACAATACTAGAAAATTTTAACTTTAAAAAATGAATTTATCCAATATTAGAAAATTTTAAATTTAAAAAATGAATTTATACAATACTAAAAAATTTCAGATAAAAAAATTGAATTTATACAATACTAGAAAATTTTAGATTAAAAAGTTGAATTTATACAATACTAGAAAATTTTAAATTTAAAAAATGAATTTATCCAATATTAGAAAATTTTAAATTTAAAAAATGAATTTATACAATACTAGAAAATTTTAACTTTAAAAAATGAAATTATCTAATATTAAAAAATTTTAGATAAAAAAAAATGAATTTATACAATACTAGAAAATTTTAGATTAAAAAATTGAATCTATCCAATATAAGAAAATTTTAAATTTAAAAAATGAATTTATACAATACTAGAAAATTTTAACTTTAAAAATGAATTTATCCAATATAAGAAAATTTTAAATTTAAAAAATGAATTTATACAATACTAGAAAATTTTAGATTTAAAAAAATTGAATTTATACAATACTAGAAAATTTTAACTTTAAAAAATGAAATTATCTAATATTAAAAAATTTTAGATAAAAAAAATGAATTTATACAATACTAGAAAATTTTAGATTAAAAAATTGAATTTATACAATACTAGAAAATTTTAACTTTAAAAAATGAATTTAGCCAATATTAGAACATTTTAAATTTAAAAAATGAATTTGTACAATACTAGAAAATTTTAGATTAAAAAAAAATTGAATTCATACAATATTAAAAATTTTTAGATTAAAAAAATGAATTCATACAATATTAAAAAAAATTCGAT
>CM077099.1:38854271-38868691 GCA_039619505.1 Cimex hemipterus
AAAAATTCGATTAAAAAAAATTGAATTTATACCATACTAGAAAATTTTAGATTAAAAAATTGAATTTATACAATACTTGGAAATTTTTGTTATTATTATTATCATAATGTTGCTGAGTCAGACTGGAGTGAGGTATTTTTATAGTAACTCTATAAGGAGATTTTTTGTCGTCCTTGATTTTCCAAGTGCAAAGCCAGGTTCAAGGCAGTGATCAGTAAATGGAAGGTCCCAGTGCGGAGGGTATGGAGTAGTAGTGCCGGCAAACATCGGGGAATACGACTTTATGTGTGTATGGAAGTAGAGGGATCTTTGGTAACAAAACTGAGATCGATAAAGTAATAATTGAGGGTCAGGAGGTAGTTGGAAGTTTCCGTAATACGACTAACTTCCCCGCAAGGTCAAAATTATATTCAAATCTAGATATGTTCAGGAAAACATTCGGACCTTTTCAACTCAAAGTTGTCAATATGGCGGATAAAGTTTATGGGTGTTAAAATGGTTTATAGTTGGATAAGCAGAACGTGAAGATTTTAAAACGGTGGTTCCTATGGTGCAATCCAGTCTATTCTCGCTGTCTGCATACTATTAGACTCGTTAGTCGCAAGGGTTGAAAGGGAATTTTAATTTGTTATCCTTGACAGTAATTATTTAATGACTCCACTTGGCTTGCGGAGAATTAGTAGTTCGTATCAATAGCGGTTAATTAGTGAATAGTTCTTAGATAGTTTCTTTCTAGTCCTTTTATAGGTCGAGTAGTGACTATCTGAAGTTTTTAATTACAAAAAAATAACAAATGATTTGTTTAAGTTAACCGGGCAATTATTACATCGATTCAAACGTTTATCCAATAAATTCTGAATTCTATTTATTATTTTATTATTTTTATACGGTAAAATAATAATCTTTGGCAGTTAGGATTTGCACATTTGCTCCCGCACATACCAGCTCAAACTACCACAAAAATAAATGTAAATGTGGTTTAAATAAATTTATCAATTAAAATAGCTTTTCGTAACCCACTCAATGTTTTGACCAGAACTTCAAATTTTACTGAGTCGTTTATCCTAATGATATAAAAAAAATTAATAAAAGGAAATGATCAAAGTAGATATGTTTTGCATTGGTAACTATAAATTTGTTTAGGCCTCATTTCGATTTAATATTTAAACACAAAGTTTTTACTGCTTGCAAAATAATAAATGTGCTCACTTCTTTGGTTTTTCTTAATTAGATATGCTACCCCAACTATCCGTGCATTCTCCATCTTTTTCTTTAGTGCACTCCGCCTCTTACAGATTGATTTTCCTCATTCCCACACCGAAGCTTAGACGGTATCAAAGGATGCGAAGATTAATCCAGCCTCGGGCCAGTGAGATGGGTTAACTCAAACGGACAAAGGAGTGCGTCTGTCAGACGTGAGATCATCACATCACCTCTTTCGCCAAAGGGGATGAAGTCCGTCCTCCTCCACTCGGCACGAAATCCGCCCGACTCCTCCTGTGATTTATCACAGGATTTGACCTATGTTCCCGCATCTTCCACACCTGCTCGAATATTCCCCAGGGCGAAACGTGACGGGATATCTTCATTTGTGCTGACGTCCGATTTGAAATCCTTCCTTGGAATCGTCTACAATAAAATCGCTTTGAAGACAGCGTAAACATCCTTATATCTAAAAATGTTCTATGGTTGTAGTTGATATTTCTAATATTTATTTATACATTGTATTTCTGAATAAAACCTTTTTACCACCTACTTGGGCAGTGTATGTACTTTCAAACTCATCGGTAGTGTCAACTAGTTCAACTTAGTTCCGTTGGCAGCAATTTTAACAAGCGAAAAGCGGATCGAACTGGATACTCGATAAAATTTAACTGGAAGATCAAAATTCGACATTAAAAACTGGTCGATTTTCGAAGTTCTGGTTTGTTCTAAATTCATCAGCACACACGAAAAAACAGATCGTAAATACGACATCGATCTGTCATATCAGACCATTGCCAGAAAATTGCTGTAGTTACCTGGTTTCAAACTTTAGTTCGAAACTCACCAATAAAAAAGAAAAAATGATCACGTACTTTTAATTTTTTATCTCCGCTATTTGAAAGTCGCCGTTATATTTGGCTTCTTTCAAATAACGTTAACGATATTTGAAGACTGCACATCGGATTTTGCCGCTAACTCTGTTTTCCAGTGTAGTTTGTTGTTGAACTGTTCACGGATATTGTTTGGATTTTCGTTTTTTCATTTACTTTTAAAGAACCGCCTATTCTGTTATTGTTTATGTATTATCCTATACCGGGAAGCCGGTCCAAAGGATAGGCCGCCCCACTCCGGGTAACACCAGTTAGTCGCTTTTATGACCGAGACAGGTTCACTTCAGCACGCTCCGATTTACATATTTTTACTAGTTTTTTTTGTGAGAACCCGCAAACGCTTTCAATCTACCGCTTCCTGCAACATCTCTTCCAGCATCGATTGGAATCTGTCTGGAGTGATTTTGCACCTCACCGAAACGCCGAAGTTGCTGGTACCTGTAAGTGGGCCGTCCTCCCCCAAAATACCCTACTTTCATCGCTCCTGCATCCCTCTATTTCCTGCCCACCTTTATCATTCGCCACGACATCAGCTGGGTGAGTCTTTATTGTTTCATTTTATTTTTTATATTTCAATCATTTTTATTTTAAACTGTTTTTATTTTATTTTATATTTTTTCCCCGCCTCCCGATTATTTTCGGGAGGTCCTCCGTCGGTTAAAACCGCACAGATATTATGTGTTTTCTCTTGATTTCTGACGATAGTTTGGCAAAAGCTGAGGGCTTGATAGTTGTAGAAGTTCTAACGTACAAAGTAGACGTATAGATTCGAGGCAAGTTCAGTTTAAACGAATAGAGATCGAAACGTGTGAAAAATTCATAAGAAAAAGAAAAAAAGAGCTTTTTATCTTTAATTTTACAAAAAACTGAAATATTACAATGCATTTATTTAGTCATGTATATACCTATTATAACCACATTCATAACCTGTCAATCCTTTTGAAAAAGATGGTTCCCACTCACAGTAAGTTGTTTCGCAACAATCCGGATTTCGAGCCCTTTAGTTCTCATCAGGTAAGGGTTTCAACAAACACGTCTCTCGACATGAATTGCAAAATTGTACATAAAAATATGTATTTCTGCAATTCATATAGAGAGAGGTGTTTGTCGAAACCCTTACCTGATGATGAACTAAAGGGCTCGAAATCCAGATGTTGCGAAACAACTTACTGTGAGTAGGAACCATCTTTTTAAAAAGGATGAACTCCACACCCACTCCAACATTCATAATTTATATTTATATTATATTTCTGTTCTACACCTGTATCTTAAAATGAGATACCAGATCAGATAAGATGATACCAGCAGGTTCTTCTCAGCCATATGCCAAAAATGCTGCTGGATTCATTTGGTTCCTATAACGTATATTGGTACTCCCATTAATACCAGCTAATTATAAAAAGGATTGCAAACAATTAAAACCTAAGCTAAGAACAACGACTATGAAGAAATATTTATCCATAGTAAAGATAATTACAAGAAAAAATTATTTAAAAAATCGTGAGGTGCAGTCCGGGTGTGATGTAGGTTTCAGAAAAACGTTTTCTTTATCGTGCCGCCGTTTCGATCTTTATTGAGGTCATCTTCTGGGCAGGGATTAATAAACAATACAAACTAACTAAATATATGCATTATATCCTACAGATTGTTGAACCCTTTTCTCACCCTCTTTTCACTTTTTTAGTATTTCCGTATATGACATCCACTCGTCGTTTTCAGAAATATCATTATTCAACTAGGACTCAGCCACCCCACCAAACATGAATCGTTAGGTTTTCGTTGCTTACCATATATTGGCGTACTATACAAAATAAGTTGGTAAAATTTTTAACGAGAAAGCTATAGAGTAGCTTTTAGAGGTACATGTTCCTCTGAAAAACTTTTCAAACAGTGCAGGGTTTACCAACTTAACTGCCATGATTAATATATTCAGCAAATAAAACAAAACGGCAGTTTCAAAAATACTAGCCTAATTCGAACAAATTTTCTGAACCATCTAAACAAATGAAACAAAACGCATTTCAATTTAAATTCAACATTGTTACACAGTTTCAACAAAGGAAGGGTTACTAGGTTGGTTTGAGAAATTTAACATTTAAAAAATTAAAGTGAACATGGAGATAAATGCGTAAATAATACAGTAGATTTTGATGTACCCACTATTTGAAAAGCACGTACCTAAATAATTGCCACCACTCACTCTTATACAGTAGACAAGGATCTAAGGACATAATTTTGTTTTTTCAGTTTGTATTTTTCCAGTAGATTTAGTAAACTTTAGAAGAGAAAAACTATTCAGACCGTTTATTAACTGCTGTCCTCTCAGGTAGCGAAATAAATGGCCAGGATCGGTTGATAAAGTGGTCGGGCATCTGGTTCCACCGACATGCACAGATCATGCGAAAAATTATAGGGCCACATACCTCTAAAGTGGAATGATAACCTTCTAAATCTTATAGTAATCGTTTTAATTGCAAATGTCAAATTATTTGAATTTGAAATTAATATTTAATATTAATTTACATACGTTTAGTGATCATAATTGACCGTATTATTTCAATGAATTATTCGTTTTATTTACGGTTTTGATAGAGATGAAAAAGTTAGTATCACGAGCGGGATTCGAACCCACCGACTTTCGGTTCAATACGCCGTCCTGGGTTCGAAAACCTCTCTGCCACTTTCTCTTGTCAACGAAAACTTTAGTTAAAAAGAAAAATCCAAATATTTAAGAATTTATTGATGAAAGAACTAATTAGAATTTTCCTAATAGTGCTAGACTAAATAAAAAAATATGTATTACAAATATTTTTTTATAATTTTTACATTATTTTTATTTTATTTTGTATTACAAGTGTCATATAACTTTTTTTTTGTTTTCAGGTAATAATGATTGAGACATTGCTATCATACCATCGCTTAGTCTGGTGAGGTAAACATTTTTATTACTCAAATGTGCGTTTGGCATTAGTGTGCACACGTGTTTACGACAACCGGTTTTTCCTCTTGAGGACATATGCCCCCGATGAGAAACCACCCCGTTCGCCCAGAAAGGTATCCAGACCTAGTTACGAGAAAGGACATCGTTCCTATCTCTTTCTTTTAAAGGCAAATACGAGGTCAGGTCTCGACGGGCAACATTCGTCTCGTGAAACTACGCCATCCTGGGAAAACAAAACGAGGCCGTATCAATCAAAATCATCCCGGTCTATATCCCACAGTTGTCATCATAGGGAATTTCTTAAAGAGGAGCCTTTTAATTCATACATGCTGAACCCGGGGAGAATGTTAATAATACCAAAACCTTTTGCTTTCTTGTTCAGAGAAATAATGCTTGTATTAGACGTTCTTTCCTTAATTAAATTCTATTCAAGATTTTTTCTATAAAACAACAAGTCCTTTGTGTTCAAAACCATCAGGATTAATGAAATTCTGATTGGCTTCCTTATCAAGAGTTAAAAGAGGTTTGTTACTGTATTAATTTTTGCCTCGGAGTAAAATTGTTAAAACGTGTTTGGTTATTTTAAGTTAGTGCGATAGCACGGTGAAATCTCAGTTGGCAGAAATAACCTGCATTCCAACACACGAGTAAAAAAATACATTCATCCTGAGTCCTCGTATTTGATATCATTATTCCCGTCCTATCTCTTTCGAATAATTGCATTAAAATTGCATAAAAATGACCCATAAAAATTGAGTAAAACGTAAATTAATTTTATTTGTAGAAAGATGTTGAAAATTGTTGTTTGATGCTAAGTTAATTAAAATTCAAGTCCATTGAGAGGATGTATTCTATGAATATTCATTATCAATCTGCTGCCAAGACGGATTTTTCCTTTTGTAATAAAGAACCTCTATAAATTTCAACAAATTGACATCAAAGGAAGTGATACCAACCAAAAAGAACATAATGTTCCCCAATTAAATGGTTATTTATGTTTTACGATTTGCATACATATATGCGTAAATATATCTGTACGATCAAAATAGGGCGATTTGAAAGATAAATTAAGGATTTTTACTGCAGATTAACAAACAAAAATTTGGCTTATAATTAGATATTATTGTTAGCCTTAAACGAATTTGCCAAGTTCATCAAATTTGTTTTTTTGATGACAGTAGGATATATAAAGTAAAGTGTAGGACTAAATCAGCTACCCTGTTGGGTCAGAACGACTTCGCAAATTATTCTGAAATAAAATCCCAAGGGCTATGCCGGGATTCGAACCACGGATCGCTGATCTTCACAGGATCAAGGAAAATGTGTTGAGTAACTAGATTTAGCCTAGGCTTTTTACGTATATTACCGTAAAGGAGGATATTACCGTAAAAGTTGGGACTTTCGTGGGTTTTCATGGAAAAACGAGGAGAAATGAGTGAAAACAATTCCAAAATAAACATAACATGGATAAATGTCGTGCTGGACAGTTTTCCCAGATTTTTAGGCCATCTTTTTACAATTATACGCGTTTGTCTGTACATTTTTTCCACTGACGATACTATTTAGTAACTTATTTATTTAATTATTATCTTTCCATTTATATATCCTTTTGTGAAAAACCAGAGAGAAAATAAAAAAAGACAAAAAATGAAAAATATTTTAGCTAATAGAACTGTAAATAAATCTTTTAGGAAAGTAGAAAAACCGTTTGTGTATGTGTTTTGCGTGCGTTCGCGCTGTGGTGCTTAATGATTAATTATACAGCGTTTATACCATTTCTGAAATTTGTGGCAAGATTAAAACAATATATCTTTAGAAAACATTCCTCTCCGTGACATCTCGTGTAATTTCTTAAAATAAATCTCTACCTTGTAGTGTAAATCATAATAATTACTGTTTTAAGGAATTAGCAAGGGATTCTCCCCTCAGACATGAATTAGCGCATCTGGTCAGCACCATATTTAAAATTTATTTCAGAATTTAAATATTTGCCTAATGTTTTATAAACTCAAATAATTTTCAGTGTTCCTAAGTACCATTTCCATGCTTTCTACTGTAATATGAAGTGTACCTTTGCTTTATTAACACTTTGTATATGAAAATACATTTCATGTACCTTGATGGTCAATTAACGTCTTGGAAGCTTCTCATTAAGTGCTATCTCGCGGTCTTTGATTTGGGCCGAGAATGACTCGGTTTCTTTGTACGTTGTGGGAACGGAATCGCGTTAAGTGCGCATTAAGGAAAAAATGCCGCCCAGAGAGGCAGAAAGGAGAAAGTAGAGAAGTTTTTTTAATATAGAGATAACGAACCATCATGTTCTTTGTGAGTGTATTAGCTGTCTGATGCGTCTGTTGATGCCAAGGGCAATACGTGGGATTAAGATCAATGAGTAGAACGCAGAGAATAGTAATGACGTACATTAGAACGAAACACTATAATGATGCATTTTTTATCAGAAACGCGGTAGAAATTGAACCGTTTGTCTCCAGGACCGTTATTCACGTTCAGCTCGGGAAAGATTCGCAGATCGGACGGAAATTTAGCCCGTGGTCGCGATTTTTAAACCTCATGATGATGGTATTTTTCTACAGTGAGCCTACTATCATATTGAAGCTTCATTTTGAAAATTATTTAGTTATAACAACCGTGATTTTTTTTAATTCTTACAATGTATGCCCAATTCATAATTTTTATGTCGTTAAACCAGATACAGGAAGTAGTAGAATACAGTACTAGAATTCACAGTCAAAACAGATCGACGAGACGAATATACATATGTGTTTTTTAATATCTCATGTTACTTGATTACGAACAGGTTAGAATGACTTTAGGGTCAAACGATCCCAAACAGTATGACGGTGTAACAAGGTTGGTTTCTACGAGACCGCAGGGACGAAATGCGATGCTATACGGACCGCAGACCATGTGGTCGACGTTGTTAAGGAGCGCTAGTCCAACCTGTTATTACTGGTCGGAGCCCAACACCTCTCAGCTGTAGTTTAGTGCATTCCACCTTTCAACCCGTCCCGTTTCACTCGAGCACACAATTTTCGACGTTCCATGAGTCGGCATCTTGTAATTTCTTAAAACTTTTATACCCTGTCTTCTAGGAGAGTAAAGTTGGATGAAAAACTGATATTATGGCGAAAATAGACAAGAAGTCGTAGGGAATAATGCATAAGAACTGCTAGGTTGGGTAGTATCGGCTGATCATTGAACGTTTGACAGGTTTCTGATTTATCTACTGTATATTTCCAACATATAATAAAAAAAATAATATTGAAGATGCAAGGAGCGTAACGCACCTCACAGTTAAAAAAGCGAATGAAAACTAACCAAAATGATCATAAGCAGCCAAACTACAGGTTCAACCGCACAGGTTTCAAGAGGTAATTTAAAAACTTTCCACTCTTAATATTAGTCGAGTACAGTGTTAAAACTGTATAAAGAAACCCCAGACTTGAACATTTGCCAACTTAAAAAATGGATCGAAAACAGCTACTACCTGTGGTATAGTTGGAAGATTGCGTGGCGTTGAACAACTGATCACTGATCTTTTCGGTCCGTCTATCTTCGCTATTCGTTTCGAACATATGATAATTTACAAAGATAAATAAAATCTGCAAAAGGGCTCGATGTAAACTTTTTTCGGTCATTTATCGTTAGCAATAAACCTCGATTTTGGATAGTTTGTTATAAGATGAAAGATAAATATGCTCTTGGATCTAAACAATGGCGAAATTTTTGATAGGGGAAAAGCATCAAGTTTACGAAGCTATTGATCGAAATCGAGGTAAAGAACTTCCAGTTTCATATTCACGTTTTCCATTTAGATAACCTTGAACGTGTAGGGCTTTTCGATAAAAGTGCATACACCTTATTTTACAAAACCTTATTAAATGGTTGGCATGTCCATGGAGTACTCCACATGTCTGCCACATAGTCCACACGCACTTGATAGCGCTTATAAATACATTCACACAGGGGTTTTGTTATTACTCCAGTGCCCTGCACGTTCCAAACGATCGATAATTAGGACAAAACCAATATAACTTCGATTAGTCATGAGTTTCTCGGAGCACACTGTAGGTCGAACTGGGCTCCATATTGCTAAAGGCAACCTCACCAAAGACCGTAATGTCCAAGAAATTGTCGAGGAATTCATCCCTCAAACCAGGGATCTCATTGAAATGGATTTCCAATTTCTGAACCCAGTCAGAGGTAGAGTTTGTTCATCCCTGTTTAGAAAACCTGGAATTTCCCATCTTCCGCTTCCTTCATTGCCTCCAGACATCAATCCCATTGAGAACATGTGGGATGCGTTGCAAAGAAGGCATTTCGATCACCATCCTCTGCATCAACTGAGTTGTAAATTAATGACAACTTTATTAACAGTATACCTAACAAGTGCACAGAGGTTTTAGCTAACATTTATGAACGGTAATTAATCAATTATTGTGTCCAACAAACAAAATTATGGAATTAAAACTTTTTATTTTTCAAAATTCCTCAATTACCTTCAATACAAACAAAATAATTCCGATCCATTTTAATGCAATTTATAATAAAACTAAAACAAAAATACTAGGGAAGTTGTATTACAAAATTTGCAATATCTTAATTCATTTGTGAGCAGTTTAAAATGGTTCAAACAAATACCTCATTTAATTCAACGGACCAACTATAGGTTTGTTTGTAAAATGGATTTCATAAAAAAGTTTACTGTTGTAGGTTAGCATTTAAATCTTGAAAGTATTGTTCCTATAAAAATCGATTCCTGGAACGTATATAAGTCGGTTTATTTTTAAATGTAGAACACAAGCATGCAAATGATTGGATTTGTTTAGTTTTATTATTTTAAGATCGTGTTAGGTGAGGGAAGCCGTGAAGATCGACCAGGACATAAAACGAGCCAGTTGTAAAAAGGCTCACCCTCCTATTGTTATTGCGAACATTAAACTTTGTTTTGTTCATTAAACTTAATTAAAGGGGAGCTAATTAAAGCAACAAAGAGTGAACCAGGATCTCATGGCGTTCAACCCTCGCAGGTCTTCTTCGCCAAGACTCTTTGGCTAATTAAAACCAAGAATGAAATCTAAACGGTTGAAATTTTACTAACTAGCCTTTTTGAGAAATTTAACTCTTATTGGTTTTATATAAACAAAGAAATTTAAATAAAACGTTATGAAAACGATTGTGGTTCGCAAAAGTCTAATTTAAACATTACGTTTGTATAAAACGTTGTGGTTATTCTCATGATTTTTTGTGCTAATATTTAAATGTATTATTAAGAACATTTAAAATAACTTTTCTTTTCTTCTAAATTGTTTTTGACATTCACGCTTTGAGTTAATTCTTGTAGTGATCCAACGTTTGTTCTCTTTCGTCCTATTCTCGCTCAGAGTGAATTCTACGGCGTTTTTTAAAAAAAAGGAATTTGTTTGAATGAAGATTGCTAATACGACGATTAGTTTGGCTACGTGACGGACGGAACAGTCTGAATCCGACCCGATGACTCTTCAACCCGGGACCCTTCATCCGCGAACAATGCCCGCGGATATCGAGGCCGTCACGACCCTGGGTGAGCCGGGAATCCATCCCATTCTTAAGCATTTTTCGGCATTTTTCTATTCGCCAAACGTGCAGATAAGATTTACGCCGTGGAATGTCGTCGTTTATAAATAATGGGTCCTACTTCTTCCGAAAATAAAACGGGAATTCTCGTATACATGCTTAAAGATCCAGACCTCATGGAATAAATTCTGCTTGAACACTGATCGTGTATCATTGTTTATTAATCATCGCATAAAATGTCAAAATACTTTATTAAAAAATTTCCTCTCGATCCAACTCCTCAAAAATAATCACCGCGGGATGGCAGACCTTTGAAAATTGATTAATTGTAAGCATTGCAACTTTTGACCATTATATTATCCACAAGTTCTTCATCCTTCAAGTCAACTGACAGATAAAAATCCAGGCGAATAATCTAATCTTGTTCCTAAAAAGCAATTGCACCAATCGATCAATCCACATCTAAATTATAACCGTGCTGACCAACGATTTATAACTCGCTGTCATTTTCATATAATTATAATGGTTACAAACGATCACCCGTATTAAATTTTGACTTAAATTTGCATTATTAATTAAAACAAGTTTTGAAATAGGGAAAAATCTCATCGAGAACATTTTGGCAGCATCTTAAGTTATTTTTTTCGCCTCTTAACTCTTTCTGTACGTACATTACTGAAAATTTATCTCGATCAATACCTTAAAAACAGATTAATTAATTGAAAGAATTATTTGGTCAAGCGGCCCACGAAAACTACTGAATTACTGAAAATTGGAACAAAAATGTCATAAACCTCCCAATGGTTAAAGCAGCAATGTATACCATTGTGCATGAATGTATAATTTTTTTTAATAACGTAGTGAAAAAGTTAGTTTCAACCTCTTGTGCTATCGTGACTTAAACTTCCAGTGTAATAGCTCAAGTGGTTAGACCAGCAACTAAGGTTTTGGGTGAGGTGAAAAAGCTAGTGTCACGAGCGGGATTCGTACTCACGATCTTCGGCTCAATTTGCCGCTGCTCTAACCACTGGTCACGATAGCTCAAGTGGTTAGAGCAGCAGCGTATTGAGCCGAGGTCGTGGGTACGAATCCCGCTCGTGACACTAACTTCTCATCTCAACCTTAGATAAAAAGAATAATTAATTGAAATAATTAATATGATCAATTATGACCGTGAAACATATATGGATTAAATTTTTATTCCTCTAGAAATCTAATACAGGCCAAAACAGCATGATTAGGCAGACGAATATGATCGGAGGCTATCAGAAATAAACAAGTATCTTCTATAGGGAGGCATAAATAAATAAAACCTTATTTCCCTTTTGTTCCAAAAACATTCAAGTTTGTTGCCTTATGTCCGTTCAATCAGTTCGGGGTCACCTCCTCAGTGTGTACTAGAGAAAAAGTTGCGGCAAAGGACCACAAAATGGTCCAGTGCCAACCAATTCGTTGACTCTTAGTCTTGGGGTTCGAAGGAACTTCTCCTATAAAAACACCCAAATCTTCGATTGCCGAATTAAATATTTAATCGCTATACATTTAATATTGATGCAAAATAATTATAAAATGAAGACAATTAATATAACAAGTGTATACAATTTACTACTAGGTCTACACTAACTATTAGGTTTTTTGTGTGTGTAGTGGTACCAAGAACTGGAGGTCTCCCTGTACACTGAAGCTGTTTAGAGCTTATTAGCCTTAGCCTGCCTGGCTCCATTTTGGGGGCAGTTCATTACCGCATTCTAAAATGGACTCTGAGGATCTTTAACGTATACACCTAGCCTATTCGGCCTTATCGGACGTTTTGATTCTCAAGATGCACCTCCGCATACGAGAGAACTGTGTAACTGCCGCAACATTAGTGTAGAGGCAACCTTGCTCCCCGCTTGTCCATTCCAATTGGCCGAGTCTACAATGAGCATCAAACCGTATGCCGCGCACGGGTTGTTCTTACCGTAGCCGAAATACATCAGCTCGGTCTCCCGATCGCTCCATAGATAGAGAAGGCCACTCTATCCCCAGAGTATTGGGGCTTCCCTTGCGTAGAAACTTCTGAATTCTCTCCAGCCGCGGTTTTGTTTTAAGTGGACTATCTAACCCCCCCCCCAGAGGAGGACGCTTCTGATAAAAACCTCCTGTCAAGCTCAGCCTCCACCTGCCATGAGCATTCAAGGGACGCCATAGGCTCAGCCTAGGTGGTCCAGTCCTTCGCTTCCCCAAGGGCACCACGCAGGTTTTACGCACAACAATGCAATGTTGATAACCATCCATAACCATTTTGGGGGCATGACATTCAGCCCAATACGCTGCTGCTCTACCCGTTTGAACTACCGTGACTTAAGTTTGGGTGCAAGCAACACGTGTGAATTAAGTCCCCGGTATGCCGGTCCAACAAAAACACTCAATTTCAAAAGGGGGCAGATTCAGGGTAGCTGAAATCGGATTCAGCCCTAGATCTTCCATTGATGAGTTCTGTGTCAATTAGCATCGCGGCCACCAGTCCCCTTAGGCGTCAGAATAAACGACCAGAGGCGATGGTGGGAATGGCTTTAGTTTTCGTGATCCTAGGTTACTATTTTTGTGCCCACCATATTTACTGCCACCCTCAGGTGGTAGCAACATTTTCAGTCTTTATGCTATAGAAATGGTGACAACGTACGAATGTCAACATTATCATCATTGTTTTTGTCCCTTGAAGGATGCAATTGATAGACAAAAACTGCCTTTCAAATGCTCTTGGTGCATTAAGGGAACAAAAGTTTTTAAGCTCTGTTCGATTAAAAACATCGTAAAACTCATACGAACCGTCCAGATAACACATGGACGTAAAGAACACCAATAAGAGGACGTGGAGAGGTCAAATGGCTAGGAGTCACATTTCAGTGCTTTCACCTCTCTCAACGGTTAATTAAAGTGCATATGGACAGATAGCTAAGGTCTTCACCCGGTGTTTATACCGCAGGCGGACGTCTTGCGACAAATTCTGTCCAATTAAAGTGCCCCAGCCGGAATCTTCTGATGGATCACTGACGGCTCCTCTTCAACGCAGCCGCCTAACAAACGCGTCCTTCCTCTCATTGCCACTTATACTATTGACCTAAGTGTCCTATTTTGCAGGTGATTGTATCTCGATTTCATTCCTGTCAAATCAAGCCTTTATGTTTGAATTTCAATGTAATCTATGATCAAACGATGTAGTTTTGTCTATTAAAAGTATTTTGTTAAATATAAATTTTCTCATAACAAATCAGTCCCTGCAATGCTAGCAGTTCAAGAAACAAATTAAGTCTTCAAGCCTGTCAGATTTTTTTAAGTGCGAAAGAATCTTGCTTTCAAGGAACTTCCCGATCCTGGGAAAACCGTTAGACCAGAATGGCAAAAACGGGATTGCGAAGGGTAGAATAATTAGCCTGGAATCGTCTGTGAAATTAAAACGATTGTCCCCCTTCTTTGAAATTAGCAAGGAACGACCACCCGCCAATCGACACCTCTAGGATTCCGTGGCGTCGGACCGATTTGGGCACGGCTCGAACATAAATTGGGCTTGTTTTAATCACGTTTCCTCTAATTTATATTGTACAATTTAGATAGCGGCTTACATGGGTGCTTATTTATTTATTTTTTTTTTTTTTGCTTAATTTAAAACAATTTTTAACTTACCCTGGTTCAATTTCTTTTGGTGGGATGTTAGACCTGCCAAACGCACAGGACGGTGCAAGAACCTGATTTTGGTAATTTGATTGTACAATATATAAATTATATATATATATATATATATATATATATATATATATATATAT